>VNJR01006122.1:0-42152 GCA_008042585.1 Drosophila punjabiensis | reverse complement strand
TTTCCCCTTCATTTGGCTTTTCAGCATTTGTCGTTGCAAAATGTCTCCCACCTTTGACCCATTTTCATTTTCTCAGTTGGACAAAACAAATTTTCCTCGCACACATTTTCCTCCTTCACTGAGTTTCCACTTTTACTCGAAATTTAGTCGTCTACGTTTTTGTCTCTATATTGCCGTGTCTTTATCTGTCTGCGTCTACATGCATCTTTCGCAATTATTTTGTCTTGGCTGCTACAATTTCTTGGCTGCAGTTTGGCTTTTCCTTTTTCCTTTTCCCACTTGCCTTTTCTTTTTTCTTTATTTATTTATTTATTTTGTTGTTGTTGTTTTTTTACCTGCTCGCGTGGGTGGTTTGGCTGCTATTATTGGCAGTGTTGTTTCTTTCATTATCACGTGTTTGGTTTCTTTTTTGGGTTTGACGGCTGCCGACTGCGTCAAGTTGTTTTTCAAGTCTCTTTTTCGCAGTTGCCTTTATTGGTAGTTTGTTTTCTTTTTTTTTTGTGTGTTCCTCAATGTCAGCTAATTTGTTGGCTAGAATTTCTTTTGTGTAGGTTTTAGGTTTTCCGTAGGTTTTTTTGGGTGTTTTGTATTAAGAGTTTAAGGTTGCATTTTGTTTAAGCATTTAAGTAATCTTGTTGGTTTTTGTAGTTACCCGAAAATATTGCCATTTTATTTACTCATTTGTGTTTCATTTTGTATTTTTCAGTTCCGGCCGCAGACAGATTAGTTCAAATGCCTTAGCCAGGTGAGTTTAATTAAAGCATTTAAGCGTGTTTGCGTTTTAATTAAAATATAAATTAAAACACATTTTATTAAGATAAATATAAGAAAGAAGGGTTTCAATTATATTATATTTATTATACAATTTTAATTGAACAAGAAAAAATCAAATTTTTTTATAATAATTTAAATCAAAGGTCATATTTTTGTTGTTTATATATTAATGATTTTTTTTAAATTTTAAACAGAAAACGTATTTATTTTTTGAATAGATATCTAATGATTTTTATAATTTTTTATATTAAAAATATGTTTGTTTTTAATTGTATAAAATTAAAGAAAATTTTAAAAATTTAATTTTAAAATCAAAGATTTTTTTGTGTATTAAAGATTTTTTATAATTTTAAAAATGCAAAAAATCATATTTTTGGACTTGTAAAAATTTAAGGAAAAAGCAGTTTATAATAGTTTTAGATTTATTGGTGAGAGTCTCTGCTGAGGGTATATAACAGTTTTACATTCCTGACTCACATGGAATGCGTCTCGGCTGAAGGTAATTCAAACTGTCAGTTTTAGATTCATTACTCTACTGGTTAAAGTCTTTGCTATGAGTTAAGATGTGTATAACAGCATAAAATATTACAGCAGAGACACAATCTTCTTATAATGTAGTTAATGTTAAAAATGAGTAAATTTAACATGTATATTACTTAGATGGTTAATTTAAAATTTACAAAGCGCCATCTATGTTTAATAAATTCGACTCTAAAATAAAATAATAATGAAATATTTGTATTTCAATTATAAAGAAATATTAAAAAACTTTTCCAACAAAATTAAGATGAAAAAATTAAGAAAATAAGAAGAAATAAGAAAATAAGAAAACAAAATTGAAAACAAAAATATCACGAAAGCATTAAAAAAATTTTGAAATGAATGAGATTTGAGTAGGTACATATTTCATTCAAAATTGAAAAAAAAATAAGACCGACTTAAATTTTAAAAACAAAATTGTTTACAAACCAAAACATAAAAAGCTTTGACATTTTTTTAATAAAAAAAAATCCTTTTTTTTACAATAAGTTATAAGATTATAATTTCTTTTTCTCTTATCCTAATAAAAATTCTTTGAAAATTTTTTTTTTTGTTTTAAATGAGAACCTTAAAAATGCAGCTACTTTTATGTGGTTAAAAAAAGTTAAAATATTTGTATCTACTTTACATTTATATATTTAAAATATATTTTTTTTACAGCCAACTTTATAGATCTTCGAGCTTCAACTCATCGGGCCGTAGCTCCAACTGTGATACAACCGAAGACATGTACAGCGATATAAGCTTGGAGAATCGCCACGACTACGATTATAGGGTGAGTTATTCTGCAGAATAAAAATACATTATACAGAAAAAAAATTAAATAAATAATAAAAAAAATCTATTTCTGGTTTATTGAATATATCTTCAAAACATCACTAAATTTCCTTAATTTATTTGAATTAGTTCCTGTAATTTATTACACATTTGTCTTGCATAATTTCCCAGGCAAAAGTAAGCTTAAAAAATAAATCTCACAATGCATGATTAAGCTAAAAAAAGTAGCATTAAAAAATGTACAAATTGTCAATGCCTGACAATAATTCATCAAAGAAATTGCTGATGCTGCTGAGGAGAGGGGCATAATCTGCACTTGAACCGAATTCGCAATCACAAAAAATCACAAAAATTATTTCCCAACTTTCATGTGTGCGTTTTGAGTGAGCTTTGAAATTCCGAAAATGTTTCGTTTGTTTTTGTGATTTCATTTTTGCGAAAATGTATTCATTGGGAAAGAAAATGATTCCCTGGAAAAGTGACTTTGTGACTTTTCACTTTGGCTCATCGGTTCGCAGCGATGTAAAACGTGTTTTTTTTGTTTGTTAGTTGTGAGTTGTTTTTTTTTTCTTTCCCTCAATCGCCGTGGCAGTCACCTTCTTCTTCGCTGATCATGGCTACCTGACAGGTGAAATTCAGCGCAAGTGTGGGTTGCAATCGGTGGATCCAATCGGATTGTGCTCCGCTCGCTGTTATATAAAGCGAACGAAAAGGCAAAAGCATTTCAACAGCTTGGCCAATAAGGGGGAGGAGTGCATTGGCGCCTCAAGGTCATTGAAATTCACTTGAAATGGCCTCCCTGAAAATTAGATTTGCCGCGGGGCAAGTGTTAGTGTTCAGGATTGGAGATTTTCTTTTTATTATACGTTTTCTTGGATGGGAAACATCTGGAAAATATGCGAGGTGAAGATCGCAACGATGGCCCTTGGGTTGGTCATAAAAAATAAAATTTTAGTGGCTATTTTATAAGCTAAGAAATAGCATAAAATTGGCATTATTGTTTATTATTTTTTTTAAGTTATTGAGCCTTTTCAAAGCAAAAGAAAGTTCTTAAAATATTTACAAGTTTAAAACAGACACTACTTTTTGGTATGATGTTTTATTTTCTTAATAGACTCTTTAAAAAAAAGGATGTACCTTTTTTTAAATAAATAAAAGTTATCAAAAATACAAATTGAAGAATTGTATGTTTATGTCTTAAGAACTTTGAGATTAAATATGCAATATTTTCCCTTTTTAGATTTTTTTGTAGTTACAGAAAGTCAACAAAAAATATTTATAAATTCATATAGATATATTAAACTTTTATTTATTTTATTTTTTAATTAAATGTGCGAAAATATGTACGAAAATAATATCTAAAAAACAATGCATTTATTATTTATTGTTATTAAGTATATGCTTTTAAAAATTCTAAACAATTTTTATAAGTAAAAAAATCACACAATGAAAGTATAATTTAAGTATTTCAATATATATTTTTTTTCAAATCCCACAATGTTGGATGCTGTGCAGATTTTAATTTTTTCAATCACAAGTTGGCATCTTAAAATAAATTATAAATCTTTGCATCATTAATATGAATCAATATTCATCATCATAATCCAAACCAAATGAAATTACAAATGTTTTCATTTATATGCAAAAGACAGCGGCTTTCTTTCCTGCCAACTTAAAGCTAAAGATTTCCGGAAAAAAGCAAATAACAGGGATACATATGCCTGTCTATCTGCATAATTGCAGAAAATAAACAAATAAGGGAATATGGAAACCTGGTAAAAGTATCCAACGCCTGCCATACAAATAATAAAAAAAGGAAAGGAAAAGAAAAAATGCAACAGGCCAAAAGGGAAACGGAAGTGTGGAATTTGTGCCAAAAGGGAACAGGGAACAGGGAACAGGTGAGGGTAGGGAAGGGAGGAGAGGAGAAGGGTCGTGTGGGCCAAAAGATCATTACAAGTCATAAGAAGTGCCTCGCATTTGGCTTGATTGTTGTGTGAAACTTGGCGCTGCATACAAAATGAGGTCTAAGATGAAAAAGAGGGGAAAACCAGAAGGTTTTAATGACAGAAGGAGATGGGTTATTGTCTGGAAACTTTGTTTATATAAAAAAGGTTTTAATTATAAGAAAAATATAAAGATTGTTACGAAGTGTTAGTTAGTGGTTTTAGGTTATTTAAAATTTATTTATGAGACTATGGAATTAATACTTACATTTCTATTTCTATTTCTTACAAAAAATGAAAGCTGATAATTGTTATTTTTCATATGATAAAATTTATACGTATGACAAGTATTAACCAAAAATAAAGTGCTTTAAATATTTAACAAATTTAACTAAAAAATTATTTATACAAAGTTCTAAGCACCTAAGAATTATCTTTTTGTCATTATGGGTATTACTTGTAATACTTGTTATTAAATATCATTAAATTAATGAAATTAAATTCCCTTTATAAAGTTTTATTTCATTTTTTAAAATCCCCTTTAAAACACATTTATTTTAAAAATCTTTCACTTTTCTTAAGCCCAATTTCTCTTAAAAAAAATAGGTAGAGTTGAAAACTTTCCACATCTCACCTTGGCCCGATGCCCAGAAAAGTGTTAAGCGTATCCAAAAAGATTTTCACTGCACCAAATACGATTTTCTATTTTAATTCCTTTCTTTCACTTCTCGCTTGCCCCAAATTTTCCCCCCACTAATTTTCCTCAATGCTCCGTTGGCTTAATTAAGCCGAGGTCAGTCTCTACACCCGGAAGAAAAGAATCGCTTGAATTGGGAAAATCTTATATAAGTCTAGCTCTCTTTCTCTCTCCCTCGATCTTGACACCTCATCTCTCTTCCATTTTCCCAGGGAGCCTGTCAGAGGTCTGATTAAAATCTGCATTGGTCTTAAGACGTTTGCCTGGATTTGCATCGTCGCACTTATGCAATTATAACTGTAGGCAGGCCCAAGACAATGCCACAATTGCAATTTGTTCAATTGTCAGAGAGACAGACTCTGGGATATGGCGTAGAAATCTGTTTTTCTTTTTTTTTGGGTTAATACATGCACAAGTGGAGTATATATCTCTGGCAATGACGACATCACTTGAGAGTTGCCCAAGCAAACTGTTTTGGATTTGGTAATCCCCCGAATTGAATATCTTGCCGTCTTTTTACTAGACCTATGTACATATATATATGTATATATCTTTGCCACATTGATGAAGGCGTTGACTGGAAACAGCCACCTACAAGGCATCCATCGTGGCATAAACAAAACTACGGGCCAGGTGTCTCTGGCTAATAGAATGCATAAATAAAATTGAAGGGAATATAAATGAAGCTAAAGTTAAAAGGAGAGGCAGTTTAAAGTATAAAGGAAATAATTGTTTTATGGAAGTAGATTCCATTAATATTAAATAAGAGAGAAATATGGATTCTAACCTTTTTTTCTGTCTTTAAAAATAGCACTTACTGGTATTATGCATTATATAATCTGTGTTTATAAAAAAATAAATTTTATTACAACATTAACAAAGTTAATTCATTAATAAAGTTTAGTAAAAAAATGGAGTTTGTGAGTGTTAAGTTCTAATTGTCACTAAAATACATTTTTAAATAAAAAATTAATGCATTTAAAATATTTTTAGGACTAGACTATAATGAATCGACTTTTTTATTTTGTTAAAAGATAAAAAAATTTATTTTTATATTAATTTCTTTGTATTTTTTTATAGGTAATATTATTTATTTCGCTCAGAAGAATCCATTGTATTTTTTGTATCTAAAAACATTTGCCTAAAATATTTTTAAATCAAGCTTAAAAATTCGCTTACTGACTGTAAAGTTCTTTGAATTTGTATTTTGTTAAGTAATCAACGATTCTATATTTAATTCTTTGTTTTGCTAAATTATTTACCTCAACAAAACCCAAATTAAAACAATAAACTTGAAGCAACGTATTGGGTTTACTAATCCAGCCTTAAAAAAAATTTACCTACATTTTTTAAAAGCTTTACTCCATTATATACAATAAAAGTATGACTAGGCTTCCCTTCTCTCTACCTTTCCAAACAATTTACCTCCCTCTAATAGACTTGCATCATCTAAAACTGTTTTTCCCTCCATTTAGGAATAAACGTTTTTCATAAACGTCTCCAAAGTATTTAATTCGTTTTTCTTTCGGTCTACTTTAAGGCGCATTTGCATTAATTATGATAATTGCAACGTTTATGCCTCAGACCGTCGAGTGTGGGTCTCCTCTTTGTCTTTAGGATTTTTTCGATTTATTTTCGATGCTTTCTGGGTCAACGTCACAATTTGGGTTAAAAATTGATTTTCGTTTATGGTTTTTAGTCGCATTTTTCGTATAATACCCGAGTATCTTCGTATTCGTGGCGGCTCTATGCTTTTTATGTTGTGACGGGGTCTTGAGGTGGGCGTCAAAGGTGCCAGCGAAATTGTTTAATCGATAAGACAGACACAGACACAGACCCTATAGCAGGTGGCAGGGCACGAACCGTCAGACAAAAGCCCATTTTCAGTGGTCTTTTTTTTTTGTTATATTTTTCTTTATGGGAAGTGGGTGCCAGAAGCCGTTTTTCTTTAGCTGATGGATCGATCGATGATGGGCTTGTTCGTGGTTTATTGATAAATATTTATTGTGGGATTTTTGGAGATAATTTTTTGTATGAAAAATTGGTTAGGAAAAATATTATTAAATAGGGTTTTAGGAGAGTACTTTTGTTGAGAATTTTTAAGATACAAATTTTCAGCTAAAATTGGTTAGGAAAAGTATTAGAATTATTTAGGACTAAAAACCGTTGAGGAGACACCATGCTTTATTTATATTTTTTCTACTTACTTAATTTACAAACCACTTAAAACTAATGTACTTTTAATAACATCGTTTAAGGTTTTGTTCTAATGCTTGTTTATTTTAAGCTGTAATTTTCCTACCTCTAAGAGAATCTACCTTTGCTAAGTTTTCCTTCCAAACTTTATTTGTTGTCTTTACATTCCCCTTATTACCATAACACTATTATCCAACGTTTGTTTTTTGTCTACAGCCCAAATCTAATAATAATTCGTTCTTTGTTTTTCCTTTACTTCCAGGTAAGCACAATACAAACTACCTCAAGCACTTTTATCTTACCAATCCCCGTGAGGTAAGTGTTAAAAACGAACCCACAAAAGTGTTGTTTCTGCCGTCGTCTGCTGGTCTTTATCTAAGCTGAAAATCGCCCCGAAGAATTGGCCATAATGTGAATTTATGTTCCCACACAACACACTCGCGAGTGCAGAAAAAAAAAGAGGCGCCTTCTCTTTGGTCGGGGGCGTGGCAGTGGGAGCAAAATCCTACGCTTTCCATTACGTCATTACCTTCATTATTTTATTTCATTTTATTTTTTGTATTATTTTTTATTATTTTTCGCACAAGGTTGTCCAAGGCAAACGGGGCGTTACATTAATGGGTAGCTAGTCAAAAGCGAATCGAATCGAATCGGGTTTAGTTGAGGTTGAGGCTGCACTTGTTTCAGCCAACTATGGGCCGTGTATCTTTTCTTGTCTTGGCCACAACACAATTTATTACAAGTAATGAGACTGTGGAGAGTTGAGTTAACAATTACGGCCTACGTGTGAATTACCCATTTTCAGAGTTTATATCTTTTGGCAAATCATCTTGAACCTTTGGCATTTTGTGGTGGTAACACTTTAAATAAACTGTGTTAAGTTTTTTTAAGGTATATTACTTGGAGTATCAGTTAATTGGGTTTCTTAAAATACACTCAACTTTATTCTTGGACAAAGCAACCCCTATTTATACCCACACTAATAACAGCTCTCTTTTCTAAAGTTTTTCTGTTTATAATTCGCTTGGTTGCTAGCCAATCTTATCGTACACCAACCTTACCTTAACTTACGATTCTTTCGAAGCGCTAAAAGCAATTGTTGCCTTGGCAACTTTTATATGTAAACAAAAAACGAGTCAAAGCCCAAACAAATCGGCATATTCTGGGGGATTTAAAGGAGTGCTATATGTGCATATTGAATTAAAAACAAATAATGAATTCAAATTGCAATTGCGACTTCTCGAAAACTTTAATATTTCTACCAGTTACGGAGTTACTCCTGTGTTTGCTTTGTCATCTAAATATTGACTGTATTTTTTGCCTAATTATACAAATAAACAAAACATACATATTTTAGTGTATATATATAGTTGGTATACTGCAAATGAAAAGCAAATATATTGCTGGCTTTAAACGTTTTCCGATCTGCGGGGCTTTGGCGTTGATTAAAGAGTCTCGTTTAAACAAATGATAAAAGTCAATAAAGATGGCAAAAGTCTATGGACTTTGTGTCATAAAGATAAGGAATATGTGTGGGTATGTGCTATTGTGAAATAAGTAAGAAATAAATATTAGTAATGGGGTACAATTATTTTTAATTTTAATATATTCCTTTATATTTCCTAAGTTTTTGTTTTGCTTTTACTAGCTATTTTTTAAATGTTTTTTTTTTAGGCTTTTTCTCTCTAAAATACTAAAATAAAATGCCACTAGTCGTATACGTAATATTTGAATTTTTAGTCACATAAAAGTCTTGTTTTCTACTTAGTCATTGAGTTATTTGTTTTTTTTATCTATACATTTTATTTGAGTTACATTTTTTTCAAATGCATTCCATTGAATCATCTGAAGTATGTATTTTCCTGACTCAGTTTACTTTTGATTTTCTTCCACATTACATTTAATTGACTCAATTTGGTTCAAGTGATGCTCGGGCATATGTCGCTTTTGATTCCTTCCACTCGATTCTGTTTGCTTTTTGTGTCGTGACCCCTTGCCCCCTCGTTTTTTTCCCACTTTACCCCCATGCATTTTGCAAAAAAATCTGTTTAGACATATACACTAAGAAAAAATTGTCTAATTTTGGAATATTACCAGTGGAAAAAATTAAAATATTAGTAGATTTTTTTAAATTCAATCAGCCAAAAGGTTATGCTTTAAAAAGCTTTAAATTGCTGTTTTAAAAATGGTTTAAAAAGTTTTAAAATATATTTTTAAAACATTACGAAGTAAAGATTTTGGATAATATTTTATAATTGTATACTTTTTATACCCCATGAACGTAGTTTTCGCCAAGTATTACAAAAATTTAAATTAAAACAACGATAAAAAGTAACTAAAATATGCTAAACAGAATCTTACATTATTTATCCTAATTTATTTATTGTTTTAAAAAATTAGGGACAAGATTTTCAGAATAAAATATTGAAAAAAGTGTTGACAAGTATATTACAAAATCATTTTTTTCTATAATTTACACTGAGTGTCGGGCACATAAGAGGTTAAAAAACCAAGCAGAGTTCCTTAAATATATTTAATAAAATCATAACTAAAATAAAATAAGTTAAAAAATGTTTGTTAAACAACTTCTTACACTATTTTCCAGTGCAGACAATTTCCCTTTTGGCAATACGAATTTCCAACACTACTAAGTCGAATTAGTCGCATTTTTCTAGTTTGCCATTGCCTTTGTTTTGGCTTTGCTTTGGGGCTCTCTGTTGTTTTGTTTTTCCCCCTTTTTCTTCATTTTCGACACCCAAAACAAGTCGCGGTCGCTGCCAGCGTCGACGCCGGCCGAGGCAGCGACTGCTTTCCGCTGCTTTTTCGCCGCTTTTCTCCCTCTCAGATTGCATTTAACTCTTGCCGCGTGCACAACACGAAAAAACGCGGAGCAGCGAAGCGAACGGCCGCGCGCTCTCTTCGCTCTCTCACGACGCCCTCTCGCGCGGGTGGCTTGCGTGCGGTTTGTTGTTGTTTTTATTGTAAAGGAAAATGCATAGGAAAATGCAGTTGCAGCTGGCGCTGCCCTCGTGAAAATCCAATCCAAAAAAAAAGGTTTAAAATTAAGCTGAAATCCAACTAAATTTGCCTTGGTTTCGCCGCGAGTGTGTGTTAATTTTTGGTGTTTTGCCTTTATTTTTTATCGATCGAAATCGTTTATCAGCTGTGTCTGTCAGGTGCCCCTTTTTGGCTCATTAAACGATTATTTAATATGAAAGCAAAAGAAACAACAGTTCATGCCTTAATTATACCGTCTGTTGTGAGAAATAAGAAACCCTAATCAAAATAAAACCCCCCTTTCCCCACATTTCCTTGGCCTCGAGGCGAATATTGCTTGATTGATCTTAAATTGAAAAGTGCGGTTGAATAAATCTGCCGAGTGTTTTGTGGCAGAAAAAAAGTATGGAAATCAAGTGTGCCATAAAATTGATAAAATTGATGAAATTGATAATAAATGAAAGAAAATAAAAAAATATGTATAAAATAAAAATAATAAAGCACATAGCTATGGTGTGATATGAAGCATTATAAGTTGATAAAAACTGTGGCAGTTATGGATGGACAAAAAGCTGATAATGAAGTGAATAATAGTGGATAAAATTCTTAATTGAACTGTTTAAAAGAAGGGAAATAAATTAAACAAAATTATGAATTACAATCAGTTATTGTTAGGCGAGATATTATGAATAAATAAATAGTATTCCGCATATTAAAGAAAGAAATTAAAATGTAGAGAAATATTTGAGATTCTATAAATAGATGAGTTACTTTAAATAAATAAATGTACATAATTTATATATCATTTTGTAGCAACCCATATTGGGTTGCTACAGACATTTTTAAATACCCTAAAAAGTTGTAGAGTTAAAAATATATTCATATATTCTTTAGTAATGAACACATCTTCCAAAATAAACATATTTATAAATTGGTCCTGAAACGAAGCATGGTATAAAATGTTTAAAACACAAATTTAAAAAAAATTGTAATCCTTGGGAACATTTTTCACGGTTTTTAGTTTAGCTTGGATTTTGTTGGCACCCCTGATGAAATCATTTATTCATTTTTAAAGTTGTTCTGATAAAAAACCCTACAACTATCATAGTTTGCCAGTTTCAGGGTTTTATAAGACTGCACCTGCTCTGCCTCTTCCTCTCTCTCTCTCTCTCTTAATGCCTCTTACTTAGCATTTTCCATTAATTTTCCACCGTTAAGTTTTGGTAAGAAAATATTCTTTCATTAGTGATGGCCCGTCAATTAGTAGGCATATATTTCTAACGGCACACAGCTCGGGGCGTACAGTCGGACCAAGAAGAAGAAGAAGACAACGGACCGGAACTGAAAAATAACATAAAAACCAATAAGCAAAAGGCAACAACAACAAATACAGCTGAAAACCAGAAGAAGAACGGAAAATCCGCTGATGACATCAACAAAAGCAAGGGGAGGGAACCAGACAAAAGCACCGTCCCGCATGCGTCCCGTTAATTTTGCTTTTTGCTTTTCGCTTTTATTTTATTATTCTTTTTTTTTTTTGGTTCGTGTCCATGCTTACATTCACTTGCGCTTTTGTTTGTAATGAGAAATTAAAGTGAGAAATATCAAGGGAAGGGATTTTTGGGAGGGGTTCTTAGGTCATATATGTACACGAAAATTCCTTTTAATTATGCGCTGTCCGTGAGTCAAATACCATATGTTCGAGTGCGAGAGAATCACCCTCGGACATATGGCGAAAAAGTTTTCTTTTTTCGGGGGATCGCTCTTGCTGCCTGTCATTGCTCTTGTTTGTTGATTATTATTCTTTTTTTTTCCTATTTATAAAGATTACGCTCTTTGAGCGCCTTGCTTGCTCTTCTTGCTCGCACTCTCTTCCTCCGATTGCCTCAGTTTATTTTTTGCCCCTGAATTTTCTGGTTCATTCAGTTTGCTTTTCGCGTTTCGCGTGCTTTAATCGAATTTTCCAAGCTTCCTCTGTAATTATTATTATTTAAATAAATAAATATTTAAAGTTTACAAAACAGTTTACAAAGAAATGATAGAGAAATGTGGAAAATAGTGTGAAAATATTTGGCTCTGGAATGGAATAACACGATTATACGTTAAATAAAAAAAAATAAAAAATAAATAAAAATATTTTTTTTAAATGACAAAGTGATTACAAAATTTTTTAAAAACAAAAACAGAAGCTAAAAAATTTATTACTTTAAAATTTAATCATAATTTTTCTAATATTTCCAAAGATTTGAAATTCCTGAATATTCTCTTAAAAAATCATAAACTCTTCAACATTCCCAATAATATTTTGCTCAATCATTGTATACATTTCTGGCGTTTTTCCTTGCCTTACTTTGTTGCATGGAAAATGCACAGCAGGGGTTCAAAAAGAAAAAATAATAAAATTTGCATTTAATGAGCACCTCTTTATATTTGCTGCATCTTCTGTTTTTGCCCCCGTCCCCCCCTCTCTTGGCTTTTCTTCTCCGTTCTCCGCCCATTGTATGCAAATCTTTTGTGGAATTCAATTTTGTTGAAGAGCAGCTAATGATAATTTTCTTTCATGCTTTGTTTTTTATTGCCAGCGAGGCACATATGAGGCAGCAAATTGTTGAAAGATATGGAAATCTCAAGAGACAGAGCTGACAAAAATAAAGAAATTAAAAAGAGAAATTACTTGATAAAAAAATTGAGTTTTAATTGATTTGGTTTAGATAGAAAAAGAAAAGTAATTTTATAAAAAAATTGTTAAAAAAATATGGAACTATCTTATATGCATATATAAATAATTAAATATTATTTTTTCTATGATTAATATTTTAAAATAGTTAAATTCTTTAATTTAAAAATATTATATTCATTTGGTTTTAAAGCAACAACTTTATTTCTATTTAAATTGGTTTCTTTAAGCCCCTTAAAATTGTTATCAGTCACATAAAGCTTTAAATTTGACCCTCAATTTGACCTTTATTTATATGTGTTTATTTCCTAAGCTTTGACAAGGGCACTTTGCCTATAAAAGTTCCTTTTGATAAGACTAAAAACATTTTAGTCTATTAGATTTATAAAACCAAAGTATAAAGCAAATAGAAAACCAAGTGAAATATTTCAAACCTAGCCAGGCATTGCATTTGCTTGGTAATTAGATACTTGTCCAACGGTCACAGTCAAAACAAAGGAAAAACCTGGAAAACGGATAGCTAAATATGTAAATTGTTAAGACTTTTGTCTAAGAACTTGCCTTGAAGACGGCACAAAAATTCATTTAACGCTCTGCTGGCAAAACAAAATATCGAAGAGAGAAAAGAGGGTTGGTTGGGTCTTCTTTTATAAAGAATAGGTAACTAACTGTGACTGGAATATATATATATTTAAATTTTGTTTTTTTGTTATATATATTTAATTTTTAAGGAGGAAAAATAGGAAACTAACAAGACCTTTGTTGAGGTAGATCACTTTTTTGTGACAGCCAACAGCTGTTGTCAGTCGTGTTTTTCCCGACCCTCTCTTTCTAGTCTTTATAGCTCCCTCTCTTTCGCTTCTCCTTCAGGCTATGAAATGGGGTTAGCATGTTGTTTCAGTTTCACCTTTTTTGTTCTTTTGTCTTGACGGCGAAATGTTGCGACGTCTAAAAGGTTTATTGCCATGTAAAATGCAACAAACAGAAGAAATAATTGCAAAAGGCAAAATGCAACACTGGGCCAAGAAAACGAGGTTAGATGGAGGTATAATTGGCAAGAGTTAGTTGTCAAGTTGGCATTGTAGAAATGTTTTGTAAATAAGAATAATATATAAAGATATTTTGATAAATAAAATTAAAGAAACATAATTAAAAAATTAGGGAATTTTAGGAAAAACTATTACAATAATTTACTTTGTAAATATGCTTTCAATTCCCATATTCTTAAATCCTTAAAATAATTTAAAAATTATACAATCTTTACAATAAATATAAATCTTTCTATCTTTCTTTTCTAACTAAGTCTTGAATTTATATACTCCTGATTCCTTAGCTATTTATATATTCCTATAAACTACACCCTATCCAAACTCTACCCTATAACACCACAAAAATTTCGAGCTATTTATGCTCAAAACTAGTCAATCTTTATGGGACCACATAAACGCTTTATCTGAGAACACATAAATCTTAATAGTTCCGGGACCGGCGCGTGTGCATCCATTATATAGAGTAGAGATCCCCCATCTGAACCCCAAAAACATTCCTTAACTCGAGGCGTTGAGAGATGCAATGCGATGCCTCATAAAACGTGTCTGCTACTGCATAAAGATGTGGAAAATATTGCAGTTCGAAAAATGGAAAGAAAATGTTTTTTGAAGCTGTTGTTTCACTTACTTTCAATTTTCATTGAGTTTTTCCAATGAAACCTAAACAAGTTGCACAAGATGTACAGTAGTCTGGGTTGTTGTCATTTTTCAGTTGTTTAATAGACAAAGTTGTTTGGTGAAAGTTGTTGTATTTAATGTTGTTGTTCGTCATGCTTCATTGATGAAATTGTCTTGAGATCAATGAGTGAGTGTGGCCAAGTTTAGTGAGCTTCTGTTTTGTGGTTTTTGTTTTTTTCGACTGATAAATGAGTTTTTTATTTTTAGATTGCGTGACATTAGTCAGAGTTGGAAAAAACATTTGTCTGGGTTTAAGTATTACTAATATTAGTTTACACAGTTTCAAGAAAATATCAGTATTTCTCTTCTGTGTTCTCATTTCTTAGCTGGCAAAAAAAATATGAGTAAAACAAATAAATTCAAATTTATTATGACAAGCCACTTAAACCCATTTGACATTTGAGCAATTGTGCAGAATCGTAGCTTATTCCGCTGTCTCTCTTAATTTTTTCGTGTAATTTTGGTTTCTTAGCCTTGTGAATCATAAAATTTATTATAAACAATTGGCTTGAAGATGAAAAACTCAAACTCATGACACATTTTTCGCTAGCATTATATATTGAATCATCCAAAGACTGAGCATGAGAATGAGAGAGAGAGAGCAATGAAGAGCAAAGACGGTATCCGTCTTGATTATGCAATTCTTTCGGTTACGGCAGAAGAATTGCATGCACCAACAGTTTTTCCTCCTCTTGGCTTATTTGTTTTTCATGTTTTCCTTCGTTTTATCTACACGAAGTTCATCAATTCAACTAGGAAATTAAACTCAGCCAGCAGAAGCCCAGAGGAAAAACCAAACTCAGTCGTGTAGAAAGAACGAGACTTGGTTTGTAGAGAAGAAAAGAAGAGAGTGGGGAAGAATTGACTGTCTTCGTCGGTTCTTTTGTTTTTTTTTTTGCCGGCGAACATTTCCTGCATGAAATACAGAAAAATTCTTTATGGCTCTTTTCCATTCTCTCCTTTTGCCCTGCTCTGCTTTCTACATTGTAACCCAAACCCATTACCAATCTAATCCGAATCCAAATCCAAAACAATTACCCTTCAATTTGTTAAGAATTGTGCTAAAGGCCAAACAGAGATACAAAGGCGGAAAGAATCAAATGCTAAAGCTTCTATTTATTATTTTTGTGCATAATTTGCTTCGCTGCTTCGGGAAATATAAATTCTTTTGTTTACCCGCTGAACTTTTCCGGCAGTTCAAGAAACTCATTTTTGGTTGAAGAAAAGTTGAAGAAAGAGAGGGAGTGAGAAAGAAGAAAGAGAAGGCAATCTTTGAGCAAAGATCTGCAGAAGAATGTTTCTGCTTATAAGTATTTAAGAGGTAATTTCTAAGACAAATGCTGTGGGAAAACTATTTTCATGGGTTTTCTTTAAAATAAATATTATAATAAAATTACAGAACCTTGAATAATTTAATAGCTTTAAAATAAATAGTTTATAAATAATACAACAACAAAGTAAAATAAACAAATAGTAAATCAAACCGTGCCAAGCCAGAAAAACACCAAAAGAATAACGTAATAAATAAACATTAAAAAAAATACCAAGGATTTCGTTTAAAACAATAAGTAAATATTTTATTTCTATATAAATTATTTCCTTTAGCCAGAGTCAAGCCTGAATATGCCCAGAAAAGTGCCTTAAAAATGATTGAGAGATGAAACAAAATCAAGTGAACAACAAAATATCTGAATAATGTGCCTACAAAGTTATGACAAAACACAGTCTTCCCACTCATATTAAATAAAAACAAACAAAACAAGTGAAAATAAAGTGCGAACAAAAATAAAACACGCCCCCAAAGCCAGTGCCACGCCCCAGTAAAACCATTTAGCCAAAAAACAAAAGAACAAAAGTTGAAGAAAAACTACTAAAACCATGAGTAGTCAACCTGCCAGCCAGCCCGACAGTATCGACTTAGCCTATGATATGTGGGCGGGCCAGTTCGAGTTTGTTGGACCCACGACACCTCAGCAGCAACAGCAGAGCAACAGGAATAATAACAGCAGCAATCTGAACAACAAGTGCAGGATCGGAGCCCAGCAGAACCATCGGAAGCTATCCACGGATAGTCTGGAGGATCTGAATCTTAGCTTCAACACAAGTGCCTCGCAGAATCCACTGAGCAACGCTTATAGCCTGGGTGTTGGCAAACATCATCCGCCCATACTGATCGATCAGGAGACCTTCCTTAGCCTTAATCCAGCGGATTTTGAGGATATTGTGCCATCGAACTCGGAGCCCAGTTCCCTCGTTTTCATTGAAAACAAACTGGAGACGAACAACAACAGTCTGGAATCGAACAACAACCATATCAATAATAACAATAATAACAACAATAAGATATACAATTTGGAGAATTTAACAAGTAAATTCAACAACAAGACTAACAACACCAACACCAACGGTTTTAAATTGGAGAATCTAAAGAATTTCAAGAACAAACTACTCTGTGATTTCGAGGATAACAGCAACGGCGTCAGTGGAGGAGGAGGGAGTGTTGTTGGTGGAGGATCTGGAGGATCCGGACCTGGAGGCATGATGAACGGGGCTTTAAGTGCCGAGATCTGCGATAATTTCAATGAGCAAGTAAGCTGGGTTACTCATTATTACCCCGATTAAGGGGTTAATTTTATCAAAAGTTCAGGGTTCATTTGGCAGTCTCCCCTTTATTTTTCGTAGTTCGCATGTCATGACATAAACTATATACTATATATAGTATACCCCAGTGAATTATAGTACCTGTGGCCTGTCAATAATGTCCAGCCCATTAGGTATGTAACCATATATAAGCGGCAATTGAATGCAATTTGGTTTAGTCTAACTTTGAATGGCCGCAAGTTCAACTGTTTTCCTCTCGGTGGTGGGAACTTTCTGGTTGATAGTTTAATCGGGGAAATCATTTGTAAAGAAAAATCAATATGCTGGAGACAAATGATGTGAGTTGTTAATAAAACGAAAATTAGGGAAATTAGATGTGTTTAAAGTGTTTAAATGTTTGAAGTTAATCATTATAATGTATTACAGAAGAAAACTAAAACTAGACTTTACTTTAAAGGTTAAAAATTGTGTATAAATAAAAAATTAACTGCTTTAAAGCTTAAGTTATTCATGATAATGTGTTCAGAACACTTAAAGAAACTAAAATATTAATATAACTAAAGAATGACTTGACTTGAAGCATTGAAAATACTCTCTTAAGTATGACAAAATAATTTATAATTAAAGATTAAATATTATAAAAATATAAAACTCAATTCCAAAGAACTTTTTACTATTTTGGCTCAAATTTCCTTTGCATTTTTTAAAGAAACATTTGGTACATGTTTTTTTTTAAAACATCCTAACTTTTCCCAACAAAATGTTTCCACCTTTCCAAATATTTTCTCGGTCTCTGAACTTTGTTTACGATTTCCTTGACATATTTACCTTTTTCTTAACGCCAAAACTGGGCCAAAAATAAAATTTTCAAAGTCGAAAAAGACTTGTTTTGTTTGCCTTATAATTTGCCAGACATCTGCCAACTATAAACAATATATATATCATATATACTTGGCGTCAAATGAGATCATCACTCGCAAATCATCAATGAGAGAAGAAAGAAAAGAAGACACATTTTCTGAAATTTGTTAAAGTCAAAACTAATGATACCACAAAAAATAAAAAGAAAAAAAAACTGTAACAAAATTAATGATTAGTTGTGAAGGGAAAATGTGTCAACGAAAGTAACAGAAGCAAGCTCATGTGGAGAGGAAAAATTAAAAAGAAAAGGCACTACGGAACGTTAATCTCTAAGGCGATTACTCTAGTTTCAGGGCAAGGAGAAAAAAAGAATAGAGTCTTCATTCCCAGCATTTTGATGCAAGCAATTATGGAGCTAAGTATTTCCACTTCTGTGCCGACAAATGGGAGTCCAGAGATTCCAAATATCTGCGCCGGAGGTCAGCTCTTGGCTTCTGTAAAGCGATATTCCTCCGGCGGATGCTAGATTTGTTTACTATATTCGAATGGGGAAACTCATTTGATAAATGTAACAATTGTCGGAGGAGGAAATTATGTGTGTGTGTGTGTTGCAAGCAAAGATTTTCGCTTTTGGGGTCAAAGCTAATGCTGATTTTATTATCTGGGTGTTCAGAGTTCTTTTCCCAATTGTTTTTCATTGCGTTATTTATGAGCTGTTAACGAGGGAAGTAAAGGAAGGGAAATCATAAGGGTTTTTGGAAATTTTTGTTTCTTTAAGAAACTAAGGACCTTGAATCTTAAATATTAATAAAATTTGAAAGGTGTTAAAATAATTTTTTTTGAGATAATTTTTTTTTTAGAAATATAAAGTCATCAATACTTTAGTCTCAAAAATGTATGTTCCCTATTCCCTATATCACTAAAAATTATATTAATTTAAATATTAATTAAAAAATTAAATTACATTTCAACCTTTTTGCCTTCTGCTGTCAGTTTTTCAGTTTTTAATTTCCAACACTTTTCTGTTGACACCTTGTTCTTGTTCCCCCCCAAATTTTCCTTGTTTTCCTTTTAGTTTTCATTTTAACCTTTATAGGAGCCAAACATCTGTTGCATATTTCCGCACTTGTCATTAAAAATTTCCCATCATTCAGTCGCACCTGTCGTGTCATTCAGCTTGTCAAAACGAGACTGGAAAAATCACAGGGCCACCAAAGAGGCCGAGGGGCTGTTAATGACCTCGGGGAAGACCTTTTTCTGTCAGGGAAAAAAGGAAAAGAGTGACGTATAAGAAAAAGGCCATAGTAACGTTAACTCACTTCGTATATTTCTGATACCTATTAATCCAAAAAATAGTAAGAACGTATTTATAATTTTAAAAAATAAAAATAGCAATATAAAACACCTACAAAGAACAGTGATTTACTTCTTAAATTTAATTTAATACCATTATCTTAAATACCAAATGTTTAGTTTTAAAAAATCCATCAAAAATATTATAAAATTTTAGTTTACCCTTTAAAAAATAATAGAACGTTTCTTTAAATGCATTTTACTTTTTTACAAATACAGAAACAGAAATACAGAAAGCTTAGCCCTTAAAAAAAATATATATAACATTTTCTTAAATGCTAAAATTTTTCGCTCTTAAAATCCAGTAACATTTTCTAAAAGTTAATTCTTAGAAAATGTAGTATAAAATTTTCAAAAAAGCAAGAATTTTTCTCTTCTAAAATACGTTAGTATTTTCTAAAAGTATTTACCGGGTATTTCATAGTCTCAAAAATTCTTCTTTTATACTTTTCGCTTCTCAACTCCTCGTCACTTGTTACTCAATTTGTCTTACACTTTTATTGTTTTCACTTTATGCCCTCAGCAACATTTTATTTTTATGGCTTTCTGTTTTTTTTTTTGTTGCTGTGCTTTTTTTATATTTTTTTGCTGTTGTTTACTTTGGGCCGAAACGGTTTCTGAATGAGACGCGACTTGTGTTTTTTCGCTGCTATTTGTTCTGTCCCTCGGTCTTTGCCGTCTCTATAGTTTTTTTTTTCAGCAGAATTCCGCGGTAAACATTTAATTTAAATTCTAGTTTCTATATAATATGCTTTTCTACTTTATTTTTTTTTTTTGGCATGGTTCATTGTACACATACTGGCAGTCCCTAATTGAGACCCCTTGCCATATCGTACTTTGCCAGTTGACTCAGCAGGCTTATTCTTCTCTCAGTTCCTCCGCCGGCCTTTTCTCTCACTCTCCGAACGGTTCTACATTTCGATTCCCTCCCGAGTTTTATTTGTTTTTGGTTTTAGGTCCCAGTACTTGCCGCGCCGCCTTTGACGTCGATTGTGTGTTCGTGTGTGCTCTATCCCGCGATCTAATATATATATAGTGTTATATTCTCTGTAAATCAGGCAATAGAAGAAGAAAATAATGTCAACTACCCAGCAAATTGCATTTAATTAAGCCTAATTGAACCCTATGCCGCACAGTTGGAGAGCCATTGGGCAGCGACCCCCAATGAAAGGCACTTGCAACAAAGCTAATTGAACTTTTCAATTAAATATTTGCAGAGGGTTGAAGAGAGCTTAGATCTGGGAGAACATAAGGAGGGTGCTTATAAGAATTGTATTCAAAGGAACTGAGTATTATTTTTCATTAGTTTATACTTGAACGTTTGCATTAAAACATGCTTTAGTCAAGTGTTCTTCAAGAAATATATAAACAAATTCAATTTATATAAGCTTTACAGCTTCAATACTTTTAAATAATATATTTTTGTTAATATAAATATTATTAAAGCATTCAATAGACCCCTGTTTCCTATAGATGTTATCATAATACACAGTCATCCAGTATTTCTCACTCATCTTGCACATTTCTTATCTCCATAAGCAGGCTCCCAACTCATGTTCGAATCGAATGCGTTTTTTTAAATCTGTGTGTGGGAGGGTCATGAGTAATTGTGCACAGAAACAAAAAACAGCAGCCAGCCAATCTATAAAAGCGAAAACAGATTTTTTGCACATGCCAGCAAATAGTTAACCGAATGCCAAACACTAACACTTGACGCCTTCTTCTAAAGTGTCTAGCATACGGGGCGTATGCTTAATATTCATGAGTTTCATATGGGAAAGGCAGGCCAAATGATACTGAACAACAAAAGTGGGACAAAAGATGTATAGGAAATGTGTAGGAACATTCAATATTGCGGCATAAGTTTCCTTATCTTGCTGACTAGTGCAATTAACAGCATTTTCTGTGCGTTTTGAGAGAATATCACAAGCTGCCTCGACAGTTCTGCTTCGACCATCAACTGAGCAAAGACTGAGCGCAATGATGCACAAATAATTTAAATTTGAATTTAAATTCAAAAAGAAGACGTAAAAAAATGTGTACAAAATAAACACAACATATATACAATATATATATCTATTTAAGCAAATGTATGTGAAATATCCCATGGCTGATGTGCAGTTGGTGAACGATCTGCTACTCGATTTGCGGCACATGAAAAACGATTGTGTTAGTTGTCTTTAAGAAAAAAAAATACTCATTAATTTGATCTTAATACTAATAAGAACTTATTTTTTGTGTTTTTTCCAGCTGGAATTGCTGCAACGCAAGGTCGAAGATCTGTCGGATACACAGAATATAGCCGAGGATCGAACGACACGCACCAAGACCGAATATGCTGTACTCCAGGCAAGATATCACATGCTGGAAGAGCAGTACCGAGAGGTTAGTATATAAAATTATATATTTTTACATAAAATAAATAAAATTATATACATTTTTCCAGTCGGAGTTGCGTGCCGAGGAGCGTTTGGCCGAGGAGCAGAAGCGTCATCGCGAGATCCTGGCCCGCGTGGAGCGTGAAGCCTCGCTGCAGGACGAAAACTGTCAGATGAAGATCCGTGCCACCGAGATAGAGGCTGTGGCCTTGCGTGAGGAGGCTGCCCGCCTGCGTGTCCTGTGCGACAAGCAGGCCAATGACCTGCATCGCACCGAAGAGCAACTAGAGCTGGCCCGCGATCAGATTGCCTCCCTGCAGCAGGAGCATGAGGATCAGGCTTTGGCCTTGCGCCAAAATGAGATAGCCAAGAAGTCAGCCGAGGAGCTAATGCTGGAGCTAAGCCGCGAGCTGCAGAGGGCACGCGAGGAGAACGGGGCCAGGGCAATGCCCACCACCTCGCCGGAGAGCATAAGACTGGAGGAGCTGCATCAGGAGCTCGAGGAGATGCGCCAGAAGAATCGATGTGAGTCTGCTAGAATTTAAAAAAATATTTAATAAATTTTAATTGAATTGTTTTTTTTTTTAGCGCTTGAAGAGCAAAACGAGGAGCTGCAGGCCACAATGCTCACCAACCAGGCCACCATGCTGACCAATGGCGTGGAGCAGGGTCGCCATTTGCTCAATGGAACCCTCAACAGTCTGGCCCAGGAACTGGAGGAGATGTCACAAGCCCAGGTGTGTAGCTTAAGCCTGCATCCTAACCCTGCCCGCTTATGCTTTTTAGTATAGTCCCAAAAAATTCGTCATACACCACAAAACCACAGTCAAGTCCAAAAAAATACACACACAAGCACAGTCACCGCAATAGAAAACCCCAAAGAAGACGCTAGTAGAAACCCAACGTACTGCCCTGCGTTTATTTTTTGAAATTTTATAAATATATTTTTTATCTATATTTAAAATGACATTTATTGTATTACAGGATTCTGTGGATTCAGCCACATTAGCATCCTTAAGTCAGGTAATGCTTCAATCACGCCAAAGTCACAACAAAAACAAAAAAACTAGAAAAACAAATTAATTAAACACGGTTTCGGAGCCACTGAGCACGCCTTGCAGTTTTCAACTTGCCACTAAATCCTAAATTTAAAACCTAGATCTAATTCGTAAATATAAAATTTTAAGCTGGTTCACGGTCTTCTAATTTATCAAAAAAACTCATCAAGGACATTTCTAACATTCATGTCATTCTGTGTATATATTAAAAAACTTAATAATTTCTGGTCTATCTATGTTTTAAGGATAATATTTTAAAATAACTAATAATAAATATATGTCTTGCAGCTGCAACAGGCCTTCCAGGAAAAAGAGGACGAGAATGTTCGGCTTAAGCACTATATCGATACGATCCTACTCAACATTGTGGAGAACTATCCTCAGTTGCTAGAGGTCAAGCCCATGGAAAGGAAGTGAACAGAAGGAGCAACCCCAAGGCAATGGAGATAATGCCACATTACCACCTAACACTAACTAACTAAATCATACCTTTATGTTACATTTTTAAGCTAAACTCTATATATATATACATGTATTTATGCCTTAAATTTAAGTCGTAATTTATTTTATAACAAAATTATTGTACTCGTTTTTTAAAACCAAAACATAACAACACTGAAAGAAAAGATTGTATGTCAAGAAGAAGATCCTTAAATGTTTTGTAAAAAAAGTGAGAAAGCCTGAAATTCTGTAAAAGTTTAGTCCTGAGTCTTGTATAGTGCGTGTTGTTGATCCCCGCAGGATATTAACCATAAATCTTGTTAGCTTATAAGTCTTAAATTAATGTTTATTCTTTACAAAACAAACAAGAAATGGAGCCCAATTATTTTATCCTATGACAAGTTACGATAATTGAAGAACTTTTATGAAGTGTTGAAGTTTGTTAGAAGATATTTTCCAATTTGTTGAGTAATGGCAGGCTAAGAAGGTTTTTACTGGGTGATGTTTTCCTTATTCATTAACTTATGTTTTCTACACCTTTTTGAATTTTCACTTGAAAGAAAATACCCATAAAAAATCTTCTTTAGTTTGCTAGTAAAGTAGTTACGAAAAATTGAACGAAAAAATTTGCGTTTATGGTATGGACAATCCCAGGATATGCAGTCGGTGTTTTAGTTTAAAGTGGATCATACATTTACTATATATATACATATATATAACATAACTCTCAAACATATGTCAATGTATAGCACAGCAGTTGAAACTAAACATACTCTGAATATATATATCTATAAATAACCGAACATTAAATGGACGCAATGTGCAAACATTTAGGGATCCGAGGTCTCTATTGTTTGAAAATGCGATCCCTAATAGTCTTAACTCCAGCGGTCAACCCTAAAATATAGTTAAAATATAATATATATATATATAGTAACCCAGCAAAGATAATATTCGAGAACACTAATCAAAATTTGATTGCCTTAAACGGATGTTTTTAAAGTGTTTTAAGGCCTAGTTAACTCTAACATAGAGAAGAAGTCCATAACTTTTAATGACATACAAAGTAACATGGAAAGTAACATGGAATTTTTAAATTTAATTTACAAAATGCAATACGCAGAACTTATGTCAAAATAAAAACTGATGAATATTTTATAAAACAAAGCCTTATTTTTGTTTGACGCCGCCCTAAAACCAAAGCGTTTCTGCTAATTGAGCGAAAACCCGTTCAGGTGAATGCAAATTTATTAAGGAAGCTTCTCAATAACTGGTTCAGAATATTGCGTAAGATCTTAATGATTTTCAGATTGTTATATAAGAGGAGTTGAGAGCACTGAGAAGGACAGAGAAGACATTGTAGTTGAAGTTGCAAAATGCTCAAGACTTGTTATCCTTTGGCCGCAGGTGGGACAATCAGTAGAATATCCTTTAGAGGATTCTTACTAATTTTGCTTGAAATTTCTTCCAGTGCTGCTGTGTGTTGTCTTCGCCACAGCGCAGGTTGTGCCAAATACAGAAATCGGTCGCATTACCATCCAGGTGCCGTTGCTGTCCAATGGAAAGCCAGTGATCCTGAACAATCAGGACAGAGAGGAGGTGGCCACCGTGGAGGAGATTAAGCCGGGAAAGGTCCATGTAGTCCAAGAGGTGGTGGTGCCACCCACGGTTAAGATGGAGAATAAAGTAAGGATGGCAAGATCTGTTTCGAACTCGGGAGGATATAATCATGGTATTCCAAATCCTGGCATTCCTAACCATGGTATTCTCAATCGTGGCATTCCGAATGATGGTATACCTAATCCTGGCATCCCTAATCATGGAATACCTAATCCTGGCATTCCCAATTTAACCGTGGCATCCCGAATGATGGTATACCCAATCCTGGCATTCCCAATCATGGCATCCCGAATCCTGGCATCCCGAATCATGGAATTCCCAACCGTGGCATCCCAAATGATGGTATACCCAATCCTGGTATCCCCAATCATGGCATTCCCAATCCTGGTATCCCCAATCATGGCATCCCTAATCCTGGCATCCCAATTCCCGATGCATCTGAACTTAAGCCAGTTGTCGTAATGCCAAGTCCAACCACTACATCGTCATCGTCTGCAGTTAAGCGAGTACCGACGCGAAATTGTCATCATCTGCTAATGGGAGGCATGACCACCATGTCTCCCATGGACACAATGGAAGCGCTTCCTACGCAACCGATGGACAATTGCGATGAGTTGTGCACCAAGCACGAGTACATCCCGGTGTGCGCCCACAATGGCATCTGTGTTCACGAGTTTGCCAATCAGTGCGTGATGGATACATTCAATTGCAAGCATCGCGGAATGACTTTTCGGGCAACGGATGAGGATGTCTGCCGATTGGGAGTGTGCATGAGGCGATGCAAGGAGGAGGACCTGAAGCTTTAAGATCATTATAACATACATACCGCAAATGCATACTAATTGTAAATTTTTACTACATCATTTTCATATAAAGAAACATACTGAAAGTATATTTTATAAAAAGGAAATTGCTATTTTTTAATTTATTTAATCTAAAGTTGAAGAGCAGCTTACTACTTCATTCCTTAGATTTTAATTGATCTCGAATGACTTAATTATCTGGTATTATCATGTATGAACATTTATTTTCTCCTATTTCCCACATTGGGTGTCAAGGTTGAGGTTCCTACACATGTTCCAATTACAAAAGCCTTTCCTGCCTCAGGCGACAAATGTCACACTTCGTAAAGCAAGAAATCTTTCACTTTCTCTCTCATTTTAAAGCTCATCCCAACCGAGGTAGCATTATGTTTTGGCTTATACCGCGCTGGCTGGATGCTCCTGTATGCATTAATTAAATTTAATTAAAATGTGTCAACCGAGCTTGTCATAACAAATTCGTCTCACATCTGAGTTTCGCCCCCTTTTCAGCCTCTCTTGTATATGTAGGCAGAATGGCTCATTAAAAACTTTTATGCTGATGAGATGGCCATGGTAAACATGTACAGAGGTATGTATGGGAGTATGTGTACGTTTAGTTAATTAGAGGCATAATAATGCGGAGACACACTCTCCTTTCGACAGGTTATTGAAGCAGACCTGCAAGGACATCAAGCATGGCAGTATAGACTTTGTTTTATCTCCCAAAAATTATTGTAATTACCTGTTGCTTATAGAATTCCTCATTAATTTCTTATATTGCTACACTAATATAACGTTTAAATAATATTTAAGAATATAAAGAATTTTTAATTACTTTTTTGATTTATTTTTTATTTATTTCTCCAACCTCTCCTTTCAAAAACCTTCTCACAAGCCAAACTCCTTGAGATCCGCCTCAAGGCACAGTGGCTGCCATTCCTTCATGCAACGATGATCCTCCACAATCTCAAACATTTTCTGGGGATTGCGGCAATTGTAGGATGTCATGGCACAGCGACTGTCGAACTTTAGCAGGCACTGTCCATTAGTGGCGCACACAGAAGGGTCCTTTTCGGGGCAGAAAAAGTCGCATTTGTCCTCAACTTGAACGGAATAAACCCTCTTTCCATGCTGATCAATGCTCAGACTATTGGGAATAACTTTAGCAGAGGCAAAGATAATGAAAACTAAAAGGAAAAGTATTATATTAATTTAACTATAAAATATTAAATTTATTTTAGAAACCAACTTACACAGAATCAGCACTAAAGAGTTCATGGTGGTTTTTGTATTGAATTTTCTGTGGAGACTGTTGGTGTATATTTTTTTACCTTGCTGTTTTCGCAGCAACTGTAAAACTGTTGATTTTACCACCGACTGTTTTTGATTTTATATAGCAAACAAAAAGCTTTTGGTTGCGGTCTGTCCTTCCTGATTCCCCGCATAATCCCTTATTTTAACACCTGCCAGAGAGAGAGAGATATTAAATTGCATCGTCACCATCAGCATCATCATCATCTTCATCATCAGCAGCAACAGCGGCATTTGACTGTCATTTTTATTCATATCTGGTTTGTAATTAAACGTCCCGCCCTTGCCAAAAATAAAACCAAATTTGCATATTTTTTGAATTGCTTTTTATGTGGCTTTTTATTTTGCTTGCTTCCTCCGTCGTTTTTCGCCTAAAAGTTGACTTTCAATTTGTGTGGATTTTTCTTTTAGTTAAGGAAAATTCCGCTTTGTTGGAAAGGTGGCGCTTAAGTAGCTAAGAAAGCTAAGAGTATTTTTTTTAATAATATTATTTTCTGAATATTCATTTATAAAGATAAAATTAGTCAATATTGTAAGAGTAAAGAGTTTAAAAGAATATTTTTTCTTTAAAGCATAAAAACGGTTAATTATAAATTTATTTATATTGAGCAGAAATATTTAACAAATTAACTTACAAATTATTAATAAATTTAACATATAAACTATTTTTATTTTTTATTTTAACACTTATTTAAATTTGAGATCTTTCTTATTTTAATTGTCTTACAAATTAATTAAGTTTCCATTATACTGTATAAACCACATAAAATATTTATATATTAAATTAGAGCTTAACAAAATTCTTATATTTATTTCTTGTTTATCTTTTTTTAGGCACCTAAATAAATAATTTCTTCATGCTCACCAAAAATATCTCATAATTTGCAATATTTAAATATTCTTCAATAAGGAAACGATTAAGTTAAGTCTTTCCTTTACACCTTTCCCGCAAATACACCTTTCCTTGCAAATATAATTCTCAGCTCACCGGTCCGTTCAAGCGTTACAGAAGCAGACGGAACAAAAAAAACCTGTTCCCCAGCTCGTGTGCCGAGAATTAACATAAAAACCAAAAAATAACATGAGCAAATGTTATTAAACAAATCGATTGGCAAACCTGATGACGTTTCAGAAGCCTTTATAAAGGGCATACAAAACGGAGAAGAGACACAGAACGTCTTTTGAGAGTTAAGGAAAAGGAACGCAAGTTTGGATTAGCTGAAACATGATGAAAATTATCTTATTTATCGGTAAGTTTTAAACAAACAAACAAATTATTTATAAAGTCAACTCAGAATTAAAGCTGCAGCTGTCCTTCTTATCTACCAAAATGTACTAAGTGAATCCTTGACTTGCAGCAGCCATCCTGTCGCTGGGACAAGCCGCAGAGTTGCCCCAGACCACAGAGGCCACAACGACCCATACGGCGGAGGGGAAACCCCAATCCCAACCCCAAATCCAGGGCCAGACAGAGCTTCCGGTGCATATCCAAAACCTGATAACTAGCCACATCAATCACGTGCTGCAGCATGTGAAGAACAAGAATTCAAACACATTGACTGGAGCTATAGGTGGCAGCTCCTCATCCTCCTCCACTGCTGGGAGCTGGAGTGGAAGTGGAAGTGCGACGTCCTCCTCCGCTGGGAGTTGGACTGGCAGTGGGAGTATCAATGGCTCGCCAATTGTCAAGCCCTATCCAGATCTCCTTCCACCATTGGCACACCCTGGTGATGTCCCTCCCATTGCCATTGCTGACCGCCCAGCGTCTGCATCTGAGGTGCAATCTGGCCTACAGCCGGTGCAAGCTGGCCATCCACAGGTGAGGACGGTGACCAACCATCAAGCTATTGGTACCTTGATACATCAGGGCAGGCCGGTGGTGCAAAATAAGGTGGTGATGCCGCCAGTGGAGCAGATGGTGCATCCGCAACCCATTGATGTGGCCGAAAAGTTGCAAAAACTGCAACAGCATGTTGCCAAGGTGATGCAACAGGCTGAGAAGCATATTCCTTTGGCTCTGCAGCAGGCTATTCAGAAGAAGAAGGAGCAGCAGGAGCAGAGGGAAAAAGAGGAGCGCGAGAAGGATAAGGAGAATAGGAAGGATAAAGAGGTTACAGTGGAGCAGAAGGAGCAGGATAAAGAGGTTACAGTGGAGCAGAAGGACCAAGAAAAGCCAAAGGACACTGAACGCAACCCAGGAAAAACCGGTCGTGCCATAGTTATACCCCAAAAAGTCTCCAATATGGTCAACCAGGTCCATGCCCACATACCCCAGCTCCTGGCCCATCATCGCGAGGAAATCAAGCTGGGAAAGTGCAACTTTGAGTGTCCTCGACAAGCCCTCAACATCTGCGCCAGCAATGGCAAGTGCGTGG
Source organism: Drosophila punjabiensis (assembly GCA_008042585.1). Classification (NCBI taxonomy): domain Eukaryota; kingdom Metazoa; phylum Arthropoda; class Insecta; order Diptera; family Drosophilidae; genus Drosophila; species Drosophila punjabiensis. The sequence goes on along the minus strand of VNJR01006122.1, from coordinate 13,020 downwards.
TCAACTTTCCAGGACAATGTGAGCTGAGCCAATGGAATTGCTTCAATACCAAAAATGGTAAGAATTTTTAAAGATTTTATTTAGTTTTACAATTTATTTGCCTTATTTTTGTATCAGTTTTCCACCAGGTGCATGATTCAGAGTGCCAAAACACCATCACCTGCTATCAGAGGGATATGATGTAAGGAGATGCTTTCAAATGAGAGCAAGCAATCGAATTTATCCTGCAAATATAATTAATACTCAATAAAGCACTTTAAATTCTAAAAATAACCTTAGAAAATTACTCTTTTGAATTATATAATTGAAAAATCAACTTAAATTCGCTTTCATCTGCAACTTTTCGTACGATTTTCCTTCCATTTCCAAGCCATTTTCCGTATCTTTTCACGAAGCTGTTCGACTGACATTTTATCTTCACTTTTCGCCAAAAACACTTTCACAATTGTCAAAGGAATCCTCGAGGATGTCCCATCTGCTGCTGGCAACGCCAAGCGATTGCGTTTGCCGGCAATCATCCAATTTGTCAAAATGGCTTATTAACGGATTTGGGCAGAAGCCGCAGAGTTGGCTCAAATAAATGTCATTACCATTGATTTGCGAATACAAATGCCACCAGAAATGCCTGGAAAATAAAGCCACAGGGAATGGGGCTTTTGCTTTGAGATTGGAGCATGGCCAAAAGTGGTTGGCATCGACAGCTGGCCAACATGTAAGCTGCGGCTTATCACTGGGAAATGTGGCCACATGTAGCTGCGATGGCGGGCTGGAACCAGAGACCAGTTACGAGTGTCAGACTCGATAACTTTTATGCAAATTGTAGTTGCGACCAATTAAAAAGCACTTTCTGACCAGCGAAAAAACGACGGGTTCAAGGGAGGTTCATAAAAGTTTTCTTTTTTCTTTAGTTATTTTTGTATTTGCATTTTTTTGGTTATCTTTTGAAAAGAGATCTGTATCTTTTTTGTTGTGGGGCAGCGATCTGTTTTCCCCAACCTATATTTAACATACTATGTGCTTCTACCCAAAACTGTTAACTATGGTTTGCAGCATGCGGAATCTACGACATCTATTCGCCTTTTGGGACCCATAAATTTTCCACTTTTCTCCAGCCACAATTCCCCCGGGGAGCTCTGTCTTATACTCGATCTTCTTCTCGATCTTCTCCCCTCTCGAGTTGTTCTACAAATGTTTGACTTAGTTTCGCCTCATGCTGCGTGTCTGGACTTTAGTGCTCCGTTTTCGGTCTGGCCAGAGCCACGCATGCGTCTCTTGGCCCATTCCAGAGACCCGGCTTAGAACCCCCCCCCCCCTCCGTTGTCTTGCAAAAAAAGCCCCGTTAACTCGGCCGCCGTTTGCTTATCTCAGCCAAAGACTTTGGCTAGGATTTGGCTTTGGTCTTTGCTAGTTCCTTTTTTAATTGCACTGTGAGGAAAGTTAAGTTGCTTTAATTAAACATAAATTAATTTGAGGGATTTAAGGAACATTTGATATATTTGAAATATACGAATATAATGATTCTAGCATGTATAAACTAAGTTTGAAGATGAAATAATAATTTTGTAGACTTTTCTGGCTAATGAGTGTTGCTCAACGTAGTCCTAGCAACATTTTTTGGCTTTTGGTGTTGCTCAACATGTTCTTTACAACATGTATCTTTGGGTGTTGCCTAACATGTTCTTTGCAAGTATCCAACATTTGCCTTTATTTATCAACATTTTCTTCTGCCTTGCGCAGTGTTTAATTTAACTTTTTAATAAATTTGATTATAAAAAGGCAAAGAATATTTATGTCATGTCCATATTACGTTTAATAATTATCATCAACAATATATGTTTTTTTTAAATTTCTTTTTTTAATTTATTACTTGTTTTTTTTATTATTTTTTTTTTTTTAAATGTTTACGTTTTTTTTTTTTTTTTTTTTGTAAATTTGTATAGATTTCTTTTCTTACAGTGTGAGTAGGCCGGCCTCTGGTTAATGCCAAATGCGTGAGTTGAGGGCCGTACCGCATTTGATGGCTTGGATAGCTTCAGCTTCATCTGCCGCTCCAGCTCCTGCTCCTGCTCCTGCTCCTGCTTCTGCTTTTTCTCCTGTTTCTGCTTCTGCCAGCGAGACCCAGCTCCAGCTCGAGCCAGAGCGGAAATGCAATTAACACTTTGGGCCGTAATTGCGTGCCAAATGCATTTCGCTTGCTCTGTGGCCAGTCCAGTGTGGCAGTGGGCTGGACGGGAATCACCAGAAATATACGCTCCAACTTGCTGTCTTGTTTTGATTTGCTTGGCTCATTTGCAAGAAATGTGCCCATAAATCAATTTGGAAGCTTTGGATAGCTCTCCTCGGGGGAGCCTTTCTCCTGGCAAACTCTCTGCGGTTATGCGTGGAGGTAGAAACTTTGAAAGTTCAGGGAATGAAAAGGGTTAAATGAAATAAAATACTGACTTCTTGGGGCTACAGGCAGGTAGAAATTTCCTCGAAACTAAGGAACATTTTGGAAGATATGGAATTTTATGCTTTATGGTTAAGAACGTAAGGATCATAAGGCTATCTTTTAGATAGTTTTCAGTTTATTTTGTGATATGTTGAGAGGTTACTTTTTAGGATAATAAAATTGGCCCACTATCTAATCCTTTTCCCAACCATTTCTCAACAATTTTTCCCTCAAATTTTGTAATTTTCCTGGTGGGAAAATCACCGTTCCCAATATTCTCACTTTAAATGCCATCATTGTCTATGCTTTTCATTTAAGTAAAATTAATTGAGTAATTTAATGCGAAATGCTTGCAACATACTAGGGAAACAGAGGAAGGGAAAAATTGAGAAAAAATGGACAAAAAAAGATGGAAATGATTCCACAAACAAGATTCCAAGGGGAAGTGAGTTCTTCCAAGTGCGGCGGCAGATGCAGATTATACAAAATCTGCTGGCAGGCTCAGGCCGAGGACTGAAAAACGAGGCCAGGAGGCAACAGAATTTAATATAAAGCATATTAACTTTGATGCCAAATGACCGCCGGCCGAAGGGCGAGGCACTGGCTAATGGGGCGGGGGCGGACAGAAGGAGAAAATCCCGGGGTCCGTCCGTCCAACACATGTTTGACGATGATGCGCGCTTTTGAAGTCGCTGCTGGCTGTGGCTGTGGCTGTTAGGACCAACGTGGGTTCGACCGCCGCCTGACAAGCGTTTAAAAAGGTTTTATTTACACCGAAGACTGCGGCAGAAGCCGGTCCGTGAATGGGTCTCTCTCTCTCCCTGGCCCTGGTCCAATGTGCAGCGCAATTAAGTTGCCAACAACTTTGAAATTATGCAATTATGGGTATGAGAAATTGCCTGGAAATTACACGAGAGACTTGACGAACAGCGGCAGTCAAGAGGAGCAAGTGCACTGAAAGGAAATGGGTGTGATACGTTTTTAAATTTATTTAAATTAAGTGTATTGAAGGGATTGTATTGAAAGAACTTATTTCGTTATGGCTTTCTTACTTGCTTTTCAAGAGTCATGTTTCAAGTGACGTGTTCCCAGCAACATATGCCTAGTGGCACGTTGCTAGCAACATATTTCTATGACAGTAACTAGCGTCATATTCCTAGCGACATGCTCCTAGAAGCATATTCCTAGAAGCATATTCCTAGAAACATATTCCTAGCCACCTTTGCCTTCAGTTATATGTATGTTGCGCTACATGTTTCTAACAATTGTTAAAATTGTTTGTGAACATTTTCTAATGCTTTCCGCACTGTTTAATTCAAGCTTCAAGCTTTTTCATAAAAGATTGATTTGGATATTGTTCAAAATGTTCTTAATAATTGACATCATTTGTTACAATATTCTTTTACAGTTCAGTCCAGTTTAATTTAATTTTTTTTATACATTTTTGATTTGGATGTTGCTCAACATGTTCTTAACAATTGTCATAATTTGTCAACATGTTCTTATGCTTTCCGCTCTGTTTCATTAAAGTTTTTAATAAATTAAATCATAATTAGACAAAGAATCAATACATATAAATGTTTGCGCACTTTCTCGCACTCTATTTCTACATTTACATTTTTTTTTTTTAATTTTCCCCAATTTCTTCCAGTGAACTTGAAGCCAAAGTGAAGCTTAAAGCAGCTCAAGTGGAGCTCGGCTCCCAACTCAGAGCCTACTTGATTATTTATTAAAACGAAAGTTAAACAGCGAAAGGAAGCAATTTTCCATATAAAAGAAGCGAACTCCGCTGCTGAGGAAGCCGAGCGATACATTCGCTGGGGCCATGTATCTATGCAAGTTCTGCCCAGCTTCTCCCAGCTTCTGCCGGGCTTCTGCCTCTCCTCTCCAGAGCGTAATTGCCATGTTTAAAGTGTGATTAATTTGTAATCATCAAAAAGGCAAAAACAGGCATGGGCATGCAGGAAAAAAAAAGAGAGGCTGCTCCTCTCTCTGTCTCTCTCGGCGCAAATGTTTGCATTTTAAGTTTGCCATGAGGAGAGGCAGAAACATAACGAAGTCAAAGTAAAAGCTAAAGCCAGGAATCGCCTTAGGGCACTGAACGTGGGGGAACGGGGGACGGGGGCTGGACGGGAAGTGCGGGACAACAGCGTGTTCTCTAAGTAATTGAGTTTGCTCTCGCAGAGGCGTTGAAAGTATGGCGGGGAATGGCGAGGATCGGGAGTAGGGATATAATGAGCAGGCAGAGCTATATATGCTTAGTACTCGTCTGCAGTCTGATAATCTACAGATTTATTAGTTTGAAAAAATAGCTGAGGATATTGTTATTACTCCCAAGAGACCTTTTTGAAATAAATTGTTGGAAGGATAACTATATAGGATATAGCTGAAGAAATTGTTATTACTCCCAAGATACAGTTTTTGAAATGAATTATATGAAAGATACTGCGAAATTAAGCTAATTTCTGGAACTGCAAATAAGATGCCAAAGGAAATTTTCTACTCATTGTATTTATTATTAATTTTATTTTTAGATACGACTGATAGTTGCTAGAATTTTTTCATAAAATCCTGTTCTACAAGTTCCTGACTATTTTTAAAAGTTAATTAAGAAATTTCTGAGCCTAACAACTTAATCTTCAATGAGTTCAGTCCGTGTTCACTCTGTGTTCATGTTTATTTCCTCATCTTACACACGAACATTCTTTATCAATCGCTTATCCCCAACTATCGTCATTGTGGCTCTTGCTATTGCCAATTTCATTAGCTGACAACTTTATTAGCACCTTGAGAAAGCAAGTTGGCCAGAAGCAGCTCGCAGTAAACACGATTCTCAGGCTGTACAAGTCTAATTACAGACATTGGCCATTAGAATGCATCCAACAGATACGCGTACGATCCATAAAAGCCAATCGCAAAATCATTGCCATTAATTGAGAGGAAGTATAAATCCTAGCATGGCTTCAAAGCCGAAATAAAGCAGGAAACTGACATAGACATCCTTCTTGAAGATCAATACATGTGTTAGATTTTTCAGATGAAGATAATATATATGTGAGTGTACGGCTTAATCAAAAATTTAAGGGTTATTATTTTTATAGAAAAATATATTGCACCATTAGATATTGATAGGGTATTCCAGCAAGCCTTCCTCTTTTATTTATTGTAGTTTTAAGGCTGTAAGTAAGTTAAAAGTCTAATGAAGACGGACTTTTATGTATACTATTAACAAATATGTTTAGAAAAACTTTACATTACAGTTACGCTCCAAAGGAAATTTCTTTTTTTTTTAATGAATTAAAATTACCTTTTGAAAAGTATATTCTTTCCTTGGTTTCTATCTTCACAACCAAACAGTCAGTACAGCGTGGAAAACACTGAAAGAGACGGGTGGCAAGTCGCCTGCTGTCTGGACCATCCCGACGTTGCAAATAATTACAAGCTATAAAAATTTATGAGCGCCAAGGCTTTCCTTACGGCCAACAGCCGGCTTTGGGCGCCAATGAAAATAGGTAGCTTTATGCATCTTGGAGATACAATTCGCCTGCCCGTATCGGGTTGCCTCAATCTCAGCCTGTTTTGACCAGGTTTTGGTTCTGGTTTTCAGCTTTGATTGAATATTAAATTATGACTTAGATTCAATTACTAGATTTGTAATTCAATCAATACGTCGCGAAAAGACTTTAAATTAAATTATAAAATAGATAAATTAAAAGAAAAAAAAATAAGAAGAAAGCAATAAATTCTAATTAAATTTACATCATTTAAAATTAATGTTACTATCATTCTTATTATCTAGAGCAGACCCTGCAGAAGAATGCAGCCATTCACTATGACTTCTTGTCACATAAACTAAACGCATTACCTTTTCCGAATTCACCTAAATCCGCTTCATAAACCTGAAGCCCAAGTGATGGCTACATCATGCTCTTCCACTTGATTTACGCCTAACTGTAAGCGAAGAAATATATCAGGTAAAAGGCTAGAGCCCAAGACGCAGCCAAGTCTACGCTCACCGAACTATCGCAGCCACAAAAATCAATCCTGTTTAAGGAAGACTTTTACACAGTGAGAAAAAATCTTAATAAATTAAAAATAAAAGGAAAAAGAAGGAAGGAAAAGAAAGAAGGAAAAGAATAATAGATAATACATTTGACTAACGGTTAATTATTACAAATTTGTTTGTGACAACTAGGGTTATAAACCTTAAAAATATATTAATAGATTTATAATAATTATTTCATATATTCCAAGTAAACGTTTTGTATTTTCATCCTATGCTCCCTCCTCGCATATATACTCTGGCACACGGTTCGCGGATTTAACGGCACGACAACCTTAGTCAAGAGCTCCGGCATAAAATCAATTACATTGACAAATGAGCAGCTGACAAGTTGGGGATAGAGAGAGAGAGCACCGGTGGCTGCCAAAGGGGCATGTGTCAGAGCCTCCCAAAAGCGCCTTTTGCCCCGCAGCCCATATGGGATGCCACTTTGGCTGGCCAGGTGAATGTCCACAGTGGGAGAGCTCGAAAGTTTTGACTTTAAAAGGCTGAAAATTATAGTTAAAAGGATGACTTTAAATAACTGAAATACCTTTATTTATTAAACAAAAATATGAAATAATAAAATCTATAATTAATATGAACTTGTTAAGAAGAAAATGTTTTGGAAAATGTGTAAAATGCATATTGCTCATACGCAGTGTTTACAATGCTTAAATATTATATTTCCAGGCTTAAATCTTTGGAACTATCTTAGAAATAAATTTGAAAATAATGTATTCTGTTTCCATTTCTAATTAATAATTTTTAATTACATAAAAACTGTAATTAAAAATCTAATAATGATTGTTTTGACTTGTTTTTACTGGTAATTTTATACTGTTAATAAATTTAGTAGCTCCATGGAGCAGCTCCACTGTGCCCCCTTGGCTTTACCTTCTCCGTTCTAAACAAGAAATCTGGACATTTCGGGGCATGCGGAACATTTGCCTGGACTGAAGGCCCCACCCCATTCTCGTTCCATGAATTATGTGACTTATTAAAACGTCATTCGAGCTGACAAGTTGCCTTTGCCACTGTCGCTGTGTCCACATGACTCCAGCAGGAAACTTATAATTGTTATGTGCGGACGGTCCATCAATCGTCTATCCCCATGGCAGTCCCTGAGCTTCATCAATTTGCATATATAATTCCAAACTGATTGATTTTGGGGGTTCTGCTGAAGCGCTAAGGTTTCTTCAAAAGGATCAAGTAGGAAAAATCTAACTTTAGATTTATATTTATATCATTTCAGTCTGAAAATTGCAACGGAGTGAAGGAGTCCTTTCCGACCCTATAAACAATACATATTCTTGATGAACAGCACCAGTCGAGTCGATCTAGCTAGCCCGGAGGAAATAAAAAAAATCAAATCAATCAAATAAAAAATCTAATTAAAATAATATTGTTTTAAATGTTAAACTGGAAATGCAGATTTATTCAACTAATAACAACTAACACAGAAAAGCCATAGTAAAATTGATAAATTTTTGGCTGAGTTATGATTGATTTTCTAATGGGTTCTCTGATCGAATTCCAAGGGTTTATATCTTTTTTTCTTATTTTTCTTGTAATTTATATTATTTCTCTCCTATTTCCTTTTTTGATATAAAGGTCGAGGTTCCTACACATATTCCAATTACAAAATCCATCCCTGCCTTAGGCGACAAATGTCACACATCGTAAAGCAAAGAATCTTCCCATTTCTCGCCCAGTTTAATGCTCATCCACCCCGAGGTAGCATTATGTTTTGGCTTATGCCGCGCTGGCTGGATGCTCCTGAATGCATTAATTAAATTTAATTAAAATGTGTCAACTGAGCTTGTCATAACAAATTCGTCTCACATTTGAGTTACATCCAAGCCGTATATGTGGCAACAAAATGGCTCATTAAAAACTTTTATGACGCTGCGATGGCGAATGCGAGAAGGCTGTAGGAGTCTGGCCAAAAAGTGTGGCCAGAATAAAGATGTACATGAGTATATATATAAATTTAGTTAATTAGAGGCATAATAATGCGGATACACACTCCCTTTTTGGCAGGTAAAGGAAGCTCACCTGCAAAAAGAAATTACGCCTATCCTGAACCATTTGTTTTATTTTTCAACATTTTTAATAATTAAGTCTTGCTTGTGTTAGATGCTTAAGGTAACTGATAAAATTCTTGTTGCTATAAGTATTTATTAGTCAGTTTGAATTTAATTTAATTTACTTTTAAGGAGAAAATAATTTAACATATTGCTACACATATTCTAATATCCAAAATACCTCCAGAAATTGTCTTAATTAATTCATATTAGTCCCCAGAATTTCCTATTCATTTGAATATTGAACTAGGCAATTTCGCTGTAACTGATTTAAGCTTCACTTTCAAGCTTAACATTATACCGCCCCATTATCCTTTCCAGCTAGCTCTATATATCCCTCAAATGTGATCCTGGCAACGGCACAAACTCACCCGTGGGTGTCGTTAATTGAAATTATTATACTTGTCTGTGGTATCATAAATGCGACTCGTTAAATTTGTATGTATGACACTCCAACGCACACCCATTCTCGGGGCATGCATAATGCGTAAGTGGGTGTGTTGCGCGATATATATACACATATATATATAGTACACCAGATCCCAACTGCCAGCTTCCAGTTCCCAGATATATGCAGCCTCATATCCTGCTCATTTTGCGCGTCCCCGCGCTCTGTCCGTGTGTCTATGGAGTGTCTCTCTCTCCTATTTGCATGGCGTCGTCATCGCATCAGCGACAAAATGGAAATTTGTTGCCGCATTGCTCATGGCGTCATGGCCACGCCCCCTTTAAGCCAACACCACCAACACCCCCATGTATCCTCCTGCAAGGATCCCCCTTGGGCCGAGGCCCATGTGTGGGGCACCGTTGTTGCTGCTTTAATGTGTCAAGTGTTTTATTTGTGCGTGTTACCTACTTTGATTTTATTTGCACCGCTCAACGGGGGGAAGCAGGTGCACTGAGAGAAATATAATATATAAGGGAATATATCTATGACATGTAAACATATATATTTACTATGTTCTTAAGTAAATTTAATAAATATTATGGAGGTTTTCATGTCTAATATTTTTGAAGTTTATTTGTTAATATTTCAATAAAAAGAATTGATTTGAACTTTATTTTTTTCAGAAAAAACGAATTTGGTAATAAATCAATAATTTGTGACACATTTATACAGTCTAAATATTACTTTTAAATATTTTTAATAGTACTTAAAATATTTTAAACATTTCAAAACTTGTACGTGGCTTTAAGAGCATGTTTAATCAATATAAAACATTGCCTTTGTAAAAACTTATAAAACATTAGGTAATCCACAAAAATTTACACTATTTTATACTCTAAATTTTGTTATTTTGTTAATTGCTAAGACTCTTCCTTGAGTGCATTAAAAAATGCTTCCATTCTCCCCACATAATACATAAACCCACCTGGCCAATGCTACTCGAGGAATGTTGGTAGGGATTCCACTCTTGTGTGTACACCTCACTTGCTTTTATGTTTAATTCATGTGCAAATTGTCGCGGAAATCTGACGTCAAGTGTATTAAACGCCAGCATGCGCTGCTTTTGATTTATGGACCCAGTTGGATGCTGCCATTGCCATTTTGGAGCCAGGATGAGAACGAACGAAGGGAACTGGCCGTCAATTCCAATAGCGAAGTGAAATTGTTGCTAATTTATGAGCGAGTAAGTCGCGGTCCAAAAATTTATATTCCTTGGACGCTTAACGAGCGGCGACAGTTGCGTTTTTAAAGTCTGGGGATTAAGTGAGAAATGTCAGCCATAAATTGTAGATCAATAAAAGGGATAATTATGGGGCATTGATGAAGGTGTATAAATTATTAAAATGGAAGACTTGGTAGCTAAGAGATCTGAGTTGTCTTTAAGAAGTTTTTAAAAAATATTTGCCCAAATGAAGGTTATTTTTGCAACATTTAAATTAAATTAAAATACGTTTATCATAATTTAGAGATTAATAATCAAAATTTTCTAATATACAAAAATTCTTCTCTCTTCACTCCTAAATCTTTATATCTTTTAGCGCATCTAGTCTCTAATAAGTAGGAACAATCTTCAGTCCATAATGACAACCATTCATCAACTCGCCTTGTGGTCAATTAACTCAAAAGGAAGGCTACTTAAGTTGGCCATTTAAAATCAATTAACACGACAATTTGGGCGAACACACCCCGCACTGCACGGCAATTGGTAATTATGCAACTTGGCAAACGAGCCGCTGAAGAATCTTGTAGATTGAAATCTGGCCTGAAAGTGTAGCAATTGCTTAGGGCTATGATGCTAATGGCACTGTAATTATGTGTCAATTATAAATGGATCAATCAAGTGGAGAGGAAGTCAGTCAAAAGAGAACCAAGATACGTTTTAGTTTGTTTTGAAATTAATTTACTTGCTTTCTTAAATTCAGAATAAAATATATTTCAAATCCCGTTTAGTTTATCTTCTCGCCTTCAAAGGTTTTTTATCTTTAGTTCTATAGGTTCCTTTAGGTTCTTTATCAGTTGAAAATCACTCAGCATCTAGCGAATTAATTGACGATCCTGCCACTTTGTCTTCCTTGTCTGCATATCAAGTTGCCTGTCTTTGCCGCTGCTCGACGCTTTCGAATGCCATGGATGGCTGCCAAGATAACTGGTTGGTGGTAGTCACAGGTCTAAGCCGGAGATGCGATTCGGAGTTGGGGAGTCATCTGGGGCCATCCCAGAGCCAGAGCCAGAGTCAGAGCCAGAGCCAGCCAGGTGGGCTAGCGATCGATGTGCAAAGTCAGGAAGCCAAAGCGCAAGCGCAAACAGGCGGAAATCACTAGAGAATTGCAGGGAGAAAGAGATGAGCTCTTAGCTTTGGTTATTTTATAGCTGAAAATGTATATAAAGTAAATTATTTAATGTATTATAAATCAAGAAGAAAAATATAAATAAAATTAGGGGACTATCTTGAATGAAATAGAAATGTGAGATAAGAAAAGAGAATAACGAAAGTAAATTTATAGTTTAACAACTTTTAAATTCTATTCCAGATTTATAGTTCCTATTTAAGTTGCAAAAAATGTTACAAAATATTTTTTCCTTTACCCTGCAACTGCAACATTTTAGCCACTTTGTTGCATCTTCTATTAAATGTCAACACTGTGGAGACCTGATTATTATGCAAGGCCTGCCAAGAAGTGCTTCTCCTTGGTTGGTGGTGATGCCTCCTAGCTGTTGTCTTCTCTCACTGATTACGTAATCGCCAGCAGAGCCGCCTATGGACTGCTGTAGACCGTTTTAATTGCCTCAAATTAAACTATCATTAAAATATGTTGAAAAAAAGAATTCCCGTGGAAAGGTTTTTCTTTCCTCTATGCTTCAAATCAATATCAATTTCATATTACATATTACATAGCACGGAATATATGTATATAAAGGAAGATGGAGGAAAAATTGCAAATTGATTAAAAGCTATTAGCATGTTCTTTATCACTCAACACATATGGCTGGGAGGAAGGAGGAGGCTCTTGAAGAGGAGCCAGAGGAAAGAGGAGCTCCGGTAGAGGAGGTTACTCTGTGAGATTGGGTGTGGGCTGGATTCCACTTCTCAGCAGCAGCCTACGGTTAAATGACAGCTCTGGGGCACCAATGGCCAATTGCAGGCCTCCTTCTTCCTACTTAAGGAGGAGAAGGAGGATAAGGAGGAGTCATCCAGTTAGTTGGGTGCTCAAATTTTATGGGCATGCGTTGATGGATGCTACTTGCAATGGGCAGGATGTTGACATTCACTAGAGGTACTTCTCAGAGGAAGAACTAGGCCTTAAAAATTCCACTAAAGATTTTAATTTTGATATCAAATTTATTAGATTTCAGTTACTTTTGAGATTTTTGAACCATATCTGATTGAAAACTTTTTAAATCTAGGATAGAACTATGAGTTTTTGCTTAACTTTCACTGAGATATGAATTCTATTCCCCGAATTCAATGTTTACCTGGCACACATTTTGATAAAAATCAGGAAAATACTTTACCTATACCCAAAACCCTCGCTGAGGCCACAGAATTTTCCGCCAAAGTCCACAATCCTGGTTTTTATTATGCAATTCATCAATTTTATTGTTTTTCCCTCCTTTTTTTGTTTTTTTTTTTTCGCTGCCATAAAACTATTTCAATTCCATTTTGGCAATTTCCATTTCGTAGACCGCAACTAATTTGAACTTTATTATTTGGAATTCGATCCAGAGGCAAGCGGAGTATCAAAAGTCAAACGCAATAAATCACTCATACGCCAAGTGTGCCAAAGAGAAAACTGATTGGTAGTGTTTCGGGGGTTGGGATTTGGGAGAAAAACCAAAGGGAAATATCGCCAGTAGAAACTTTCATGGTTCGCCAACCAGCCGAGGGTCACGATTTTCTCCTGTCCTGGGCCACTTTGACTTTCCTCCTAACCAATTTCCCGCTTATTTACGCAGTTGACATGTGCAACACGTGTGCTGACAAATCATCGCTGGACTGGAGATTGGATATGGG
>VNJR01006116.1:0-134664 GCA_008042585.1 Drosophila punjabiensis | reverse complement strand
ATAAATGTGACAACAAAACGGCAAATACTATTCTCAATGCGCGCTCCTCCACTGAAACTCCACAACTATACTCATCTATTACCAAGAATTCAAACTCTCAAGAGCTAAACAATTCAACAGGACCTCAACATCTCAAAGGACCCGGACGCACTAACCACGGAGAATGTATATCTCAGCAATCAAATAAAACATCAGGACCTCATCATCTCAAAGGACCAGGACACACCAACTTCGAACAATCAAAGTCTCAACAATCAAATAAAACAACAAGACCTCAACAAGTCAAAGGACCTGGACGCACCAACAACGATCAATCTCCTTCAAGGCCTCCACCTACATCTTACGCCGACCTCTATCCTACCTCCAGTATAAACACAACAGACAACAACAAACCACAACCAACAAAGAAATCACCTTCAAAAATCTCCCAAATATCACTAACCATACCAAAACGCATAATACCTTCCATAAAAAAAGACGCAAAAAAACCCAAAACATACATAAACTCTGACACCTCAAGCGATCCTGGGGAGATGGACATTTCGTAAGCAACATCCAACTCAGGTTGTATAGTTAATATTAATTATGTTAAGAATTATCCAATGGAACATCAAAGGATATAGAAATAACTACCCAGAACTACAAATCCTCATCAACCAATATCACCCCCAAATTATAGCACTCCAAGAAACTCACCTTAACAATATAACTTCATTACCTACCCCCATAAACTTTTCCCTATATTGCAGTAATAGCAATAATACCTTCGGAGGAGCAGCCCTCCTAGTACACAACTCTATCTCCCATTCACAAAAAACTCTCAACATTGACTTTGAAGCCGTTGGGATATCAATACAAACAAAAAAAAATATAGATCTTATATCCACATATATCTCCCCTTCACAACAATTCAACCTAAGAAACCTGGAAAATGTTCTAGCACCCCTCACGCTATCGTTTTAGGCGATTTTAACAGCTGGCATCCATATTGGGGCTCCACTAGAGCCAATGCAAGGGGCAACACAATAGCCAAATTCATTGATAAAACAGATTATACACTTCTAAACGACAAATCTCCCACACATTACTCAACTCTCAACACCCTAACTCATATTGACCTCTCTCTTGCCACAGCCAACATATCCCCAGAGATCTCCTGGAAAGTCCTAGATGATCTACACGGAAGTGACCACTTCCCTATCCTAATCTCCGTATTCCCAAACCCTTCCCCCCACATTCATACCCAAACCCTCCTTTAAACTCAAAAATGCGAACTGGGACCTCTTTAGAGAACACATCATCAAACATTCCTCACAGACACAAGCCAGTAGCAACACAAACAAAGAAGCAGCTATTATTAAAAAAGCGCTCATACAAAGTGCCCACCTATCCATACCACAAAATACAACCTTCTCTCTCCCACGTACTGTTCCCTGGTGGAACAGAAACCTAGCCCTCTTAAAAAAATCTAAAAACCGCAAATGGAGGACCCTTAAAAACAATATCAATACAGAAAACATGATAGAATACAAGAAAGCTAACGCCATTTTCAAGAGATCAATTAGGGAAGCTAAAAAAAACTCAATTTTAAACTTCACCTCCGAAATTCAGCCTAACTCTGATCCTGCAAAAATGTGGGCAAACATTAAACGGCTCTGTGGAATCTATCCTACAAAACATATACAAAGCATCCACAACCCCATAACACAAACTACGACGATAGATCCATCTGAAGTAGGTAACACACTTGGAGACCTATGGTCAAAACAGGCAAAAGACTCTAATTCTCCACCGAATTCCGCACAAACAAAATGCTCCTTACACCCCACAATTCATACTCCCCATCCCCAACAGCCTTAGAAATAGAAAAAAACATAAATCCAATAGAACTTTACTCCGCTATCAATTCGCTAAAAGGACATACACCAGGACTAGATCGTATTTCTTACTGATTAAAAACACACCCATCTCGTTCAAATTTAGAATCCTACAACACTTCAACAACATCCTTGATTCCCACATTCCCCAATCCTATAAACTAAGTCTTATACTACCAATCCTTAAACCCCATAAACATTCACAACAACCAATTTGGTTTTAAAAGGGCCAGGTCTGTCCAAGACAGCCTTCTATATGTGGACCACCTTGCTACCAGATCCTTATCCCTAAAAAACATATCTCTATTATTTCTCTCGATTTTGCAAAGGCTTTCGACAAAATTGGCATCCACTCTGTCATTCACCAACTCGAAGAATGGAAACTTGGTCCCCGCATTATTAAATACGTATCGAATTTCATGACGAACCGGAAAATTATAGTTAAAAACGGCAAATCTCTCTCTACAAGCTTCCCACTTGACAACGGTATCCCTCAAGGGTCCCCTATATCAGTTATTCTCTTTCTCATAGCATACAACTCCCTAACCAAAATTATCTCCATTTCAAAAGAACTCAAATTTACGGCCTATGCAGACGATTTTCACATAATAATACAACATAACCGTAACAACAACCCCCAAAGTAACCTTACAATTTTTTTTCATCAAATCGGAGAATGGTGCTCTTACTCAGGTTCTTCACTCTCCCTTGATAAATGTCAACTACTCCACATATGCCGGAAAAGATTTTGCAGGGCAAACATCATCACAGGTTCCATCAACATTCCAACCACTAATCAAACAAAAATACTCGGCCTCACAATCAACCAACGATACAACTGGAATCCTCACATTAACAACCTGAAATTATCTCTCTCCCGTCCCCTTAATATCATAAAACACCTGTCCTCAAGAAAATACAACTGCAACACAACCTCCCTCATCCAAATTGTTAACTCCCTCATCATATCCAAAATTGACTGCTGCCTTCCCATATACGGGAAAGCTCCCATTTTAAACCGCCTAAAAACGCCTCAAAATGCCGCTATAAGAGCAGCTCTTGGGGCATTTAGAACAACCCCCACAAATAATCTCCTAATTGAAGCAAAAATTAATTCTCTTGAAAACAGATGCAAACTTTTAACCAGTAAACTCGCAACAAAACTTATTCTCTCCCATGACTCTCCAATAGGCAAATTAGCCAAAACCACTAAAAGAAAATACAGATACCCTAGCACAATAGACAGAATCATCAACTCCTGCCATCATTTATCCCTTCCATTCTCCCCAACAAAAAGCTACACTTCTAAAAAATACAATCCTGAAATAATTCTTAAAGCCACAAACACTACCCTTTCCCGATACAACAAAAACACTACTTCCCCTATAACCTTCCACCAACTGTTCCTTTCTATTAAAAACACCCTACACAATCACAAATTTATTTACACAGATGGCTCAAAAGCCAATGATATAGTGAGCTACAGTGTTACCCCACTACTCTTCCGTCCTCTCTAGCAAATTGATAGCCTTTCATGAAGCTGTAAAAATTTACTCAGTAACACCAGGCAAATTTGCTATATGCTCCGACTCCCTTTCCTCCATTAAATCTATTACAAATCCAAACTACTACTCATATTATCCCAATACAATAAGAAACATAATCACAAAACTCTATCCAAAAATTAAACTAATTTGGATCCCGAGCCAAGGCAATGAGAGAGCAGACACAGCAGCAAAGAACACGCATAAACATCCCCTAACATTCACAGACAACTTCAACACCAAAGACATCGCACAACACCTTAACAAATATTATACTGACAAACTGGAAAAATTACAAAGACAAACTAGCCATTGGTACAAACAGATATCACTAAACACCCCAACAAATTTTTCTTTGAAATCCACAAATCTCAATAGACAACAACAAATTATTATTAATAGACTACGCCTAGGACACACGCAAGCTACAAATGCCCATTACATGAATAATTCCCTAACAAGCACCTGCCCCTTTTGCAATACCTCAACGATAGACATCCAACATATTCTAATAGACTGCATTGCACTTTCCCTAATAAGATCTATATCCTTTTCCAACGAAAGCCCTGTCCATCTCCTAGCAAATCCAACAACAACTAACTCAAACAAAATCCTCTCCTTTCTTCACAAAACCAACCTCATACACAAAATTTAATTTATAACAATATTATACTAACACCTCAACATATGTAATAACACAGATGAGCGGAAGGCCGAAGCAGCTATTGCTCTTTCCAACAAGTTATCATTTGCTTTAAAGCATCTCGATAGCTTTATATAAATAAATAAATAAATAAATAATTTTGTTTTAAAAAAAGACCCGTTAAATTTGAAATTTTAAAATAATCTAAGGCTCATATCCGGGAGTAGATAAAAGTATGTTGAAAAATGGTGAAGTTTTATTATTTTTCTAACAATTTTCTATGGCAGCTATATGATATACTTGACCGATCCAGCTTGTTCCGACTAAAAGAGTATATAGAAGGCTATTTGCAAAGTTTCATTCCGATAGCTTTAAAACTGAGCGACTTTTACGTTGCAAAAGTCTGATTAAAATTATAATATCCAGCAAAGAGAAGCCGATTTTTTGGCAAAAACCTAATACAAATATTTTAATATTTTTAAGATTTTCTAGATAAGGATTGTCTCTTCTCATCGAAAATATTTAGTTTATATTTTATTATGCAAACATTATCTTACGCCAGCATTGCAAAGGCAGCTGTTTGTGACAAGCTTTTTTTGCACTTTGACTTACTAAACAAATTTTAAGTCTTTAACCTGCGACACCCCACGTCGCAATCAACAACAATGAAGTTATTATTTTGTTATTATTAGGATTATTATTTAGTATTAATAATGTTCACGCCAGAAGGCGCTTATTTTCGAGAGGCAGTGTAACTCCGCTTGCAGCCTCACAATGTCCCGTTTGTTCTCTCTCCCTCTCTCTCCGATGAGCTTCCAATCCGCTCCCCGATGATATTTTTAAGTCTATTTGTAATTAGTACCAATTTCTACTTTGTTCAATAAACACCCAAGACGCACGTCGCGCAAAACCCCGAACAAGTCCTACGTGTTTTTATTATCGAGTGCACCCTCAGGTTAAAGCCGCCCCCCTCCAAACATTGGTCCATCAGAGCCGGATATTCCTACTCCAGCAGTACAGGTGGCTTTAACACCGCACAAGATAAGTTCTAATTATATTATTGCTGCCGGTCATACTGTTAGGTTTGCGAAACTCAATTCGTTAAACTTCTCTGTATGATTATTGTCTAAAATCTAAGTCAGATTAATCCGACACTACGGCAGCATAATAACTTCCGATTCCAAAATCAAAAACTCCACAGTGAAATTTTTAGTTCCGAATTCCTCTTCGTTCACTGAGTTCCACCGCTTGCATTTATTTAGACTTATCCACATACACATATACAATAAAGTCCACTCCACAATTCGACAATCGCAACATTTATGTACATTTGGCTTAAAAATATATTCACATACAAAATTGCTCAAATATATTCAAGTAATTTACTATTATTGCGATTATTTTCTATTTTCTGCGAGTTCCTAAATCCAAGTGTGTGTAAATAAATACCAAAAGCCACAGTGGATATTCCTATTCCGGAAAGTTCCCAATTCCTTTTCGTTCACTGTGTTCCGCTTGCATTTATTTACCTTTCATACATACATACAGTCCACTCCACTGATCTACAATCACAATAATTACAATAAACAATTAACTTCCAAATTTGTTTTTGTTTTTTCCTTAATACATATATTTACAACATAATATACAAACACAAAACATAAATCTAAAATATATTACAATTACAATCCACAGCTCATATAAATAAATATATTCTCACAACAGACGGCACAGTACCGCCGACTTAATTTGTATATTTATTTATTTTCTCCCCCTTGCTCTATCCTGGGCAAATAAACATATACACATTGCAATTACATGCAAACATAATCGTCTGCAAGTCGACGCTCCGATCTTTGGCAATTCCTTCTCCTCCGTTATCTCCGCTATTCTGCATTGGCATAGTCACACGCACGCCTTATCTATAAAAACAGTACCGCAGAAAATACAGCAGCGGTCAACTGAATAAGTCCAGGCAAATAAAATAATTTTTGAATTATTTTTTATAAAGTCAAAAAAATTCCAACTAACTAATTCAGTTAGAATTTTAAGTGCGCATCCATATCCGCATTAGTGTGACCGTATCTGTTTTCCTGTTTAGTGGAGATTAAAGCTTTAAAGTCGAACCTTCCGCAAATAAGCAGTAAAATTAACTAACAGAAATTCTGCGCGTCTATATACGATTCCAGTTGGTTCCTAAATTCCAATTTCAACTTCGACACATAAATAACTCGAAATTAAATTTAAATAATTTTACATTTATAAATTCAATTTAAGTAATATATATTCAAATGACTTCCTCTATTTTAAATAAATTTACTTTGACCTGTGACCGCCTCAGTCACTTCGAGTCCAAATTCTGCAATCCAGCAGAACCACGTCCATCTCAGTATACGTGTAAGGTTCATCTTGACCACGTCCGCGCGCTGTGGGATAAGGTCGAGAAAGAGTACGAAGCTTGTTCAGAGCCTATTTCAGTTGGTTTTGAAGGCCCGGTGGACACCTT
Source organism: Drosophila punjabiensis (assembly GCA_008042585.1). NCBI lineage: Eukaryota > Metazoa > Arthropoda > Insecta > Diptera > Drosophilidae > Drosophila > Drosophila punjabiensis. Next base: position 128,094 of record VNJR01006116.1, on the reverse strand, counting down.
GCCTACTCTTCAGGCAAAATACGACTATTCATATTTTATTTATGAAAGGTGCTCCGCCTAACTAATGGAACAGATCGAAACGAACTCTGCTAGAGCAGCTCAGGTCCAATCTATTCCGCCCGAAAATTCCGTTCCGTCTGGCTGTCGGCTTCCTCCGTGCGATACGGAAGTTTTCTCTGGAGATTATCTTCGCTGGCCGACTTTCCGAGATCTTTTCACAGCAGTTTATATAGACAATCCTGCTTTGACACCTGTTGAAAAGCTATTCTTTCTAAATGCCAAGACATGTGGTGAAGCTAATTCCATAGTTTCCAATTCGCCACTCACCAACGATGGTTTCCGCTCAGCGTGGAGAAATTTAACTGAGCGTTTCGAAAACAAGCGGTCGTTGGTGAACAGTCATCTGAAAAAGTTATTCAACATGCAGTCCGTCGTCCATGAATCTTCGGCAGCTCTTAAGGAGCTGCAAACTACTATCCAAAGTTGCCTTACAGCTCTCAATATATCCGGCTTGTCTACTGAGAATTGGGATTGTCTCCTGGTCTATTTGTGCTCCACGAAGCTTCCGAAACTGACGCTCTCATTATGGGAGCAATCAATTCCAAATAAGACCGAAATTCCTACGTGGTTAAAACTGGATTCCTTTCTTACTGAGCGCCATAGAACTCTAGAGAATATCGATTCTATTCAGCCTCCTACGTTACGCCTCAGTCCGTCCAAACACGAAAAATCCATCGTGGCACCGCGAGTACTAAAATCCTTTAGTACGCGGATTGTTCCCATGTCTAGAAGATGCGATTTGTGTTCAGCAGAGAATCATCCAGTGCGTATATGTCCACGCTTCCTCCAGATGACGATAGAAAATCGTACCGCGTATATCCAAGAAAGAAGGTTGTGCTTAAATTGCTTTGCAAGCGGTCATCCACTCCATACTTGCACAAGCGCCCACAGCTGTTCCACTTGCTACGGTCGGCATCACACTTCCGATTCCTTTTGATGCCTCAACGCAAGGTTCTCCACCTATCCAAAGGATTTCCTCGTTCTCCACGCGAGTGACCACTGAACCCAATTCCTCGAATTATTGGGTTCCGTATGACAACATAAAAAGCAGACGAGGCGCTTATTTTCGAGAGGCAGTGTAACTCCGCTTGCAGCCTCACAATGTCCCGTTTGTTCTCTCTCCCTCTCTCTCCGATGAGCTTCCAATCCGCTCCCCGATGATATTTTTAAGTCTATTTGTAATTAGTACCAATTTCTACTTTGTTCAATAAACACCCAAGACGCACGTCGCGCAAAACCCCGAACAAGTCCTACGTGTTTTTATTATCGAGTGCATTCCTCAAGTTAAAGCCGCCCCCCTCCAAACAAATAATTAGGTTAGCAGCAACCACAATGAAGTTATTATTATGTTATTATAGTATTATTAAATAGGTTAAGAATATTATTATTATTACTATGTCATTAGGTTAAGAATAAAGAACGGGAAATGGAAAATCAATTAAATACCAGGTCGCGGAGACCATAAGAGGGAGCACACCAGCCCTGAAATACGGTCACACCGGCGCCATCTGGCAACGCCGGCGGGACCAACCCTTAACAGCGGGTAGAGATCGAATACCGATTAACAGCTGGTAAAGATCGAATACATTGGTAAGGTTTGGCAACCCCGAACCGATAACACATCGAATATAGGACACGGGGTGAACAGCTGATGAAGGCGTATATAAAGCGACACACAGCCCATAGGGAGATCACTTCTGGCGAGCAGCGCAACTGGTAACATCTCGGTAAGTTTGAAACTAACAAGTAGTAGTAGCATAGCAAGTTTCTTGACGCCCAACTCTAGTTTAAACAGGGGCCAATGTGAAGCTCTTGCATAGCTGGCATTGACGGGAACAGGGGAGCCGAGTAAAGTTCCTGTAGCCGAACTCCTCCAGATAGCATAAAAGGGAGATTCTAGGATGTCACGAGGGTTTTAGGGAATGATGGTGCGAGCTTAGGCCACAACAATCGCCGTTTTGGACCGACGTCACCCGGACTCGCACACCGTGGTTACTCCGCGGCCAGTACCGCAACTGGCCACAAGCCTCAAACCCGAAACACAGGGTATTCTCTAGTCGACAATCCGCTAGCCCAGCGCAGAGTCGCAACCCGAATCACAGGGTAATCACAAGCCGATGATCCGTTAGCCCAACGCGAAGTCGCAACCCGAAGCACAAGGTAATCTCAAGCCGATGATCCGCTAGTCCAACGCGGAGTCGCAACCCGAATCACAGGGCAATCTCAAGCCGTCGATCCGCTAATCCAACGCGGAGTCGCAACCCAAATCACAGGGTAATCTTAAGCCAACGATCCGCTAGCCCAACGCGGAGTCGCGACCCAAATCCCTTTGGATTTCTTTTCACTTGGGGCACAAATCACAAATGATATCTTCGGATTTTTAAAAGGCTTGATCAATTTATATAGTTTACAATAATATGCGCTTTTGTTTCGTTATCCTTTTAATGTTGTAAAAAAATCCTAAATTTGTCGAATTTAACCTCTATATAGTTGTGTTTGTTGAAGTATATATAGTAACTTTTCATCAATAGGCTAAATTCATCAACTATTCATCAACTATTCATCAACATCCGACGTTGATTTGTACCGAGCCGACGCTCTCATTCGGCCTTCGGGTCAAACGCGACTCTCTCCCGCTCTTATTTTTCTCTTTTCGCAAAAAAGGTTGATTTAAAGATGATGATGAATATAAAATGAAAAAAAGGTCAAAATTAATTAGTTTTTTATTATTCTCGCTTGCACTCTCCCTCTCTCAACAAAAATGTATGGGACCGTCTTAAATAAAACCAACAATAAGAGAAACCGTTGTTCTTGATCAGTTTTCTTTTTGTTCTTCTGAGAAGCGCGTGTCTTTTTTCGCGCTTGTCAAAATGAAGAATCAAATTTTAAAGGAGAATCAAATTTAAATTACAATAAACATATATAGTTATGTGGAAGGTTGAGAGGGGCCTTCCAAGCCGAGACTTCTGCGTCCCTTAGTTATAAGCGTAGATCGCCGCTGTCCGAATCGAGACTTCTGTGTCCCAAAAGAGCCCGTCGATGCCTTCAGATACGACTTCGTTGTCGTTTGTAGGATGATTAAGTAAATCTCTCGATAAAACACCTCCATCGACTTCTTTGTCGAGTAAAAAGGGTTTAACGAAAACGAAGGTTTTGTTTTAACAAAGAGGGTTTTATTTATACGTGCGCTATGTTACAGGTCTGCTTATCTAGTGAGTAAAGCTAAGCTTGTAGTTGAAAGCTAAAACTAAAAGCTTAGCTCCATGTATAGGCAGAATACATAATGATCTTATTCTAATAAGAGAGGGCATGTGTGGGTATACATGACTCCCCCAGCGTAAGTTTCGACAATGTGGTTGAAATTATTATTTAAACTTTTTAAGTAAATATATAATAGAGAAGAAAATATAAGTAAATATTTTTGATATTTATATCTTCGTTTCACCTAATCCTTATAGATTTTTTTGTTTGGTCTTTATTATTAATCAAGTAGTTACCATGCTGCTTGTAATTACTTATTTCTTTATATTTTGGGTTTGATTTTCCTACTTGATTATTTTTAAGAAATATATTTTCAAAGTTTGGCTCACTTATGTTATCTTGTTTCGCAATTAATGTTTGTTTACTTCTTTCTAGCTTTTCCGATAATTTGGAAATGTCTTCATGACAAATTATATTATTAAAGAAATCTATTGGTCTAGTATTTGTTGTTGAATGAATTGTGTTATTATAAAAAAAAAAATTGCTTTGTAAACATTTTCTTGGACAGTGTCAGTATTGCGTAGATCAGCGTTATACAATCGGATATGTTCATTGAGGGTTAAATGTAATCTTTCTACATCAGAATTTCCAGTTTTCTTATAAGGAGTTGTAAAGTGCACATCTATATTATTTTCTAGGAGATATTGCTTAATTACGACGATGTCGAATTCATTATCAGTTACAATTTTCTTCGGCTTTCCTAAGTACTGAATTCTTATTTTTATTGCATTTAGCAAAGAAATCCATGATCTGTCTTTAATATGTTGGACGGTTGCATATTTAGACATTTTATCAATTGATGTGACGTACATAATATTTTTTTTTAGGATACCAGATGTCTATATGGACTATATCGTTTATTTTATCTGGCGTTTCTGTAATATTTAAATTATATTTTATAGGTTGCCTATCATATTTGGCTAAATTACAAATTTTACAATTGTTAATATAATTTTGAATAACTTTTTGCATTTTTGGATAGTAATATTTTTCTCTTATCGATATTAAAATTTCGTTAATGCCTCTATGATTATTTTTAATGTGTTCGTTTTCGGTAATCTTCACGAGTTTTTCTTTATCATTTATGTCTTCTAATAATATACAGGACTTAAGAATTCTTAAATTTTTATTACTTGAAAAATATTGTCTATAAATTTCTTGAAATTTTACAAATAATTTAAATTTTCGCAGAAGATAACTACTGAACCTTTTTCCGGCAATTTCTCTTGCATAAACTTAAGCATTTTCTTCTCATTTCCGCTTGTTTTAAAAATGTGTCTAATTTTCTTGTTATGCAAAATTTTGAAAGTACTTGGATCGCTTTCTGCCTCTATAATATGTAATTGAGTTTTAAAAACGTTCAGACAATTAGTTGTTATAGTAATGAAATTAAGATCGTCTGAGTCTGCACTGTGAACTGTTTCCAAATCGTCAATTTCGTTAGAAAATATATTGATTAAATCTTTGGAGAAATCTTCATTCTCAAATTTATTCTTAAGTGCAAGTTCTGGTAAACTGTAATTGTCCTCTAGCATAAATATATCTACGTTATTTATATCTAATTTAGTTTGGAAATTTTTTTCATACTCTTCTGTTGATGCTTCGACAATTCTGCTAAGTCCGTCTGCTAAAGCATTTTCTTTGCCTTTTATAAATGTTATGTCAAAAACAAACTCGTTTAATTGCACTTTCCAACGTTGTAGCTTTAGGTTAGGTTCCTTTAGATTATTAAGCCAAACTAGGGGCCTATGATCGGTTTTAATAATAAATTTCCTTCCATAAATATAATATTTAAAGTATTTTGTTGACCAATAGATGGCCAGAAGTTCTTTTTCTATTGTACTGTAATTGAGTTCATGATTTTTAAGAGAACGGCTAGCATAAGATATTACTTTATGACCTTGCATGAGCACGGCGGCTAATGCATAGTTACTAGCGTCTGTAACTATTGTAAATTGTTTATTGAAATCTGGGTACACGACTATCGGATCGCTTGTTATTAGGATTTTCAGGTAATGAAAAGCTTCTATGTAGTCTTGATCGTGTGCGTTTATTTTAGAATTTTTCTTTAAGTATTTTATTAAGGGTTGGGCAATTTTAGAGTAGTCTTTTATGTAGCGCCTTAAATAACCTGTGATGCCTAAAAAACTTTTAATTTGTTTCTGGTTTGTTGGTAATTTTATCTTACGAATTGCTTCGACTTTCTTCTGACTTGGCTTAAGACCTTCTGAACTAATAGTGTGTCCGAAAATTTTTATCTCCTCACTGGCAAACTCGCATTTGTCTGATTGGAGTTTTAAATTTGCCTTAGATAGGCAGCTGAATATACAGCTTAGATGATTGACGTGTTCTTCTATATTCTTAGAAAATATAAGGATGTCATCCATGTAAACAATGCAAAATTGTCCGGTATAGGCGCTAAGAATATTATTCATGAGACTTTGAAATATTGAAGGTGCGTTACGTAATCCAAACGGCATACGAAGGAACTCGTAATGTCCACTGGTTGTTGAAAAAGCTGTTTTGTGCACATCTTTGTTGTCCCTTTCTATCTGATAGAAACCTATTGCAAGGTATACAGTTGAAAAAATTTTGCAGTCACCCAATTTGTCGAAAATCTCATCTATATTAGGGATCGGGAATCGATCTTTGATAGTTTCTTTATTAAGTTTACGGTAGTCCATTTTTTTCTGAACAACCCACAAAGGACTATTGTATGGGCTTTTAGAATGTCTTATAATACCCTGAGCTAACATTTCTGCTATTTGCCTGTTAACTTCGTCTTTGTGAATTTCTGGGTATTTGTATGATTTCGAATAAATTGGAAGATCATTCTTTGTGATTATTCTGTGTTTGATTTCGCTTGTGAAGATACTTTGGAATTTGTCTATAAGAATGTTTATTAAGGATCTGGCCTGTGGGTAATACAATTCATAGGTACTAAGTTATTTATGTTAAGATCTGTGTGGTTTTCCTCTATGAAAAGATCTAAATAAACATCATTGACTTTTAGCTTTTTGTTTGGGTAATCTATGACTGCATTCATGTCATTAAGTATGTTACAGCCAATTAGCCCATCAAAGGAGTTATGAAAATTATACTCTAGAAATTCACAAATATAACCTTCAGCTTCAAATTCTTGAAAACATGGAAACCTAATAATCATTTTTCTATTTTAATTTTAATGCCCATTGCATTCACTTCTAGGTCGATATCTGTTTTCCATTTCGGATGACACATATATTCTTTTATTACGCTGAATTCTGCTCCAGTGTCAATAATAAATATTAATGGTCGCTTTTTACCCTGAACTTCTATATATGGTATTCGTCTTGATCCTTTATTTGAAAACTTACACTTGATTGATTAATATCCATTGGCTCGAAACTACGCCTGCTTTGCTCAGAGCTTTGCATATTTCGACTATTTGTCGAAATTCGAGCAGAATTAGAAGTTGAGCTATTATTCGGTTGTTTTGATACCCCTGCCTATTATTACCCTAAACGTACCTTCAGTTCTTTGATTATCTTGTTGTACGACACTACTTGGTTGATCTCTATTTGCTTCATCAACATTTGTTTGTGTAACGAATGGTTCATTTACGTTTCTATTATCGTTGCTAAAATTGGATCTGAAGTTTGATTTATTGTACCTATTGTTCCTTGGCATTGCCCCGAATAATGTGTAGCTTTGATGCCGAGCCTCTTCAATGATTTTATAGGCATCATCTACAGATTTTGGGTTTCTTGCAAATATTAACGTTTTTGTAGGTTCAGGTAGGTTTTCTTTAAAAACGCGGAGTGCAATTCGGTTCACTTCTAATGTGGTGTATGTTTGGTCGTTATGAATTAGTATCCGGTTGTGTACCCTATTAGAAATTTCATTAATTTTATTATAATATTCTTCTATGGTTGATTCTACTCGACACAATTTAAACATATCCATTAAGACATCGCTTGTTTCTTTTTCACCGAAATTTTTCTAAATTATCTCTTTAAACCTTTCCCACTCAGTTTTATTTCCATGCCTATGAATCACTGGTCTGCATAATCCCACAAATTTATTCTTTATAAAGCCAAACAAAATATTTTTTGTAGTCAGGTCGAAAGCATCAAAAGTAGGTAGGACAGTTTCAAATTGAGTTATTAAATCTGGAAATTGATTTGTATCAGTACCATTAAAATTTTGTATTAACTTAATGCAATTCATTGTTGAGTTAAATGCGGCTAAGCTATTTTCGTTCATTTTAGTTTTCTTTCTTTTCTCTTGAGTTTCACAAAAATTATTAGTTAGCTTTTTTTTTTGTTTCTTATTATAACTTAGCATGTAAGCTTTCTCGAAAGAAAAACATCAGCTTAAGTTCTTCTTTTCCAGATTGGGTTCGGTCTCCTCTTTCGTACATGCAGGTGTGCCAAAGCTTTCCAGTTATGTTTTCTGTTCCTCTTTACGTTCGACCACGTGCATTGGACAATGCGTGTTGAAGAGTTTCAGACTTAAATTTCCTAAGAACAGCTTACTGTGGATCCGATTAAATTTCTTGTTTTGACGTATGGCTGGTTTCTTTTTGCTGAATGTTGATCCTCGTCGCCAGTTATGTGGAAGGTTGAGAGGGGCCTTCCAAACCGAGACTTCTGCGTCCCTTAGCTATAAGCGTAGATCGCCGCTGTCCGAATCGAGACTTCTGTGTCCCCAAAGAGCCCGTCGATGCCTTCAGATACGAATTCGTTGTCGTTTGTAGGATGATTAAGTAAATCTCTCGAAAAAACCCCTCCATCGACTTCTTTGTCGAGTAAAAAGGTTTTAACGAAAACGAAGGTTTCGTTTTAACAAAGAGGGTTTTATTTATACGTGCGCTATGTTACAGGTCTGCTTATCTAGTGAGTAAAGCTAAGCTTGTAGTTAAGAGCTAAAACTAAAAGCTTAGCTCCATGTATAGGCAGAATACATAATGATCTTATTCTAATAAGAGAGGGTATGTGTGGGTATACATGACTATATAAGGTAAGTGTTCCTAAGTATTAACATAATGGACAGTGAAATAATTTCTTACCATGTGTGTAAACAAAAACTAAATGAACATAAATAAAACTATATTAAAATTTGCAGAAAAATAAATAAAGCTCAAGCTCACTCTAAATTGTTGTTTTATATGTATTAACTGTTTAATTTTTCTAAATGCCATTGGTCATACTGACTTATCCGACTCACAGATTCTCATGTGTGTAAAGAATTTTTAGGCGCTGCAGAAAAAAAAATTAAGGAAGGGAAAAAGGTAGATGCATTGACAGAAGAGAAAGAAAATTGTAGTTTTAAATTCCTATTATTTGTATTGTTATTACTCTTACTTTTGCTACTATATGATAATAAAAAATGATTACATTTAAAAAATTCCTTATGAACTATTGATTAATTGTTGATGAATTCAGCCTATTTGTGAAAAGTGGTACTGCAGGGTTTCTAGATATACTCCAACAAACAACTAAATTAAGGTCGAATTCGAGGTTGAATATGATTATGGTAATCATTATTATTTAAGTAACCATTAGATTAGGACAAATAGCAAGACCCACGAAGGGCAACTGTATATAGCATAGTTTAGGAAAAAACAACAAGACCCACGAAGGGCAACTGTACATAGCTTAGACTTAGGCCCGCCAGACCTCATGGATAGGAACACAGTTAGGTTCCCACACACACACAGGCAAACCCAGCACACATGCAAGAACCACGGCAGAAGCACCACATAGCAACAGGGAACGAGCAGCAGACGACAGCCGCATCACAACAAAACCATAACAAAAGCCCGCCTAGCAACAACGGAAAACATCGCCCGGATCATAACAAAGACCTGCATCATAACAAAGCCTGCATAGCAACAGGAGCTTCGGCAGAGCCACGATCGGCAGAGCCAACGCACCGGCAGAGCCAACACATCGGCAGAGCCAACATACCGCGGCAGAGCCAACACATCGGCAGAGCCAACATACCGCGGCAGAGCCAACATACCGGCAGAGCCAACGCAGCGGCAGAACCAACACACCGGCAGAACAGCAGGACCCAATCGCAGCAGAGCAGAACGCTGCGCAGACGCATGACCACGAAGGGCCGATCAAGGAGAGAGCGAGAGGGCTCATGGCCGATCACAAGCAGCGCTCGCACCAGCTGAAGCCGACGCTGCCACCTAACCACGCAAAAGCTTCGTGTCGGCAGAGGCGACAACGCTTACAAAGCCACGGAATCAACGGCAGAGGGGGACTGCTGGTACCTACTCCTCTTCTCGATCGGGGACTCAGTTTGCAACCACGGAGCAGAGCAGACGGAGTCAGTTTTCAACCACGGAGCAGAGCAGACGTAGTCAGTTTTCAACCTCGGTGCAGAGCAGACGGTGTCGTTTTTCAATGACGAAGTAGAGCAGACGTGCAAATTATACAGCGGAGGAGACTAGCCACGAGGACAACCACGCCGTGCCGCATCATGGACACGCGGGTGGCTACTAACATGGATAGGCTGGCCCCCACTCAGGAGGAGTAATCGGGTGAGCTGGGCCTCGGGCCAACCCCACGTGGGGGTTACCGGAGTGTGTGTGTTAGGGACGAGATTAGAACTTGGCTATGTTGATCCATATTAATAAATGTTAAACTTAGGGGACATGATTGGCGCATTTATTAAATTTCCCCCGTTCTCCTCCTTCCTTGGGCTCCAACTCGGCATCGTGGCCAAAGGCGTGCACGGCACCCGGGTGACGGGGTCGCAAGCGCCAAGGCAACGTGTGTCGCCTCCCTCCTCTCTTGACCAGGAGACGGTGCCCGGCCGACGCGGCCGTTTCCCACTCGAGAAGATATCTCCGGGGCTCGAGGAGCGGTACGCGGGTGAAGTGGCCTCACTCCAGCCCGGATGCTTCTTTCCCTCCCTTTCTCCCGGCTAGGTGATCCTGACGACGGGGCTGATCCACGCCACGCCCCTGATCCTTTCGGGTCGTCCTTTAACCCCCAACCCCGCCTTTGTGACCCAAATCCCGGCCAATCGGGCCCTTTTCCTGCCTCTCCCCGCAAATTAAATATTTTCTGTGGAGGATCCTGGCCTGACTGAAGTTTATATTAGCATCCTTACATTTTAAAACATTAAAAGCATAACGAAACAAAAACCCATATATATATAAAAATTTTCTACATACCTTGAAGTGTATTTTGCATTTTAAGGTATATAAATTGATCAAGCCTTTTAAATATGCGAAAAGGTTAAAGACTTAAAATTTTTGTATTAAGTCAAAGTGCAAAAACAGCTTGTCACAAACAGCTGACTTTGCAAGGCTGGCGTAAGATAATGTTTGCATAATAAAATATAAACTAAATATTTAAATATTTTTATTAGGCTTTTGACACAAAATCGGCTTTTCCGCCTACTCTTATCTTGTCTCTCTAGCTAAAATTCTGTGAGGGTCTTTTTTTTAAATTTAAATCTATATTATAGGAACTTCGGCGTGACGACATTAGCTTCCATTCTTGTTTACTAACGAATAGTTTTAATCTGTCATTATGAACTATTTGGTTATTATTTTTATTGCCAGAGATTCTAATCTTGTGTCTCTTGTTAAAATCCTAACTAATCTAACTTATGACCTCCTATTTTAAAATTAAATTCTTTGTTATTTTTGTCGTATCTTATCTTTTGTTTTGTTTTATTTTTGCCAAACATTATTTTTGCTCATATTATGCTTATTCAGGTTTATATATTTTTTTCCCCGTTTTGCATAATCTTGTTTGCGTTGTTTGCGCCGTCGCGACTGTCTTGCTCTCCCGCTCTCTCTCTGCAGTTGCAGTTCTTATCTTATTTCTCGCCCTTACTCTCTTTACGTAAAAGGTACAAAGGTAAGTCCCTATAATGACTTCTGGAATTGTCGGCTTTGTTAAAGCCTGCGATAAGGTCATTTCCCAAGTTGATGTCTCCATTGGCTGCTGGTTGTCAAAAACAGAGTGCACGCCAGTGCATTGAGGCTAGAATCTTCGAAGCGCAAAAAGACTGCAACTGTGGTGCCGCATGGGGGCGGTTTCAAGCAACCCGCCGCGGTGCCTCAAAAGCAGCCTTCCCGGGCACTGCCTTCGACCTCAGGATCATCTTCACGAACCCTGAGATCGAGTACAAAAAAAGATTCAGTATCCGAATGTGCTGCAGGAGTGACCATTCCGCCGTCTATATCTGATTTGTCCACTGGGGGTTCTGAAATAGCGACCCCTCAGATCCCCCCAGGGTATGAGGCCTGGACTACTGGCCGATGCCGGCAATGCAGCTGCTTAGTCTGCCTAGCCGAATGCCCTTATAGTAGTTCCACCCACAAAACAGATATTCTTTTCGCGACTCTCCCCTGACTAGACATCAAATGATGTAATTGCCTTTATTCAAGGCAAAACCGGGGCCGAAAAAATAAAGATTAAGGTGGATAAATTTAAATTTTCTTATGCTAGGGACATTTCATCTTTTAAAATAAATGTCCCTAACGAACTTTTTGAAACAATATGCTCTACCAATTTCTAGTCAGTGTATTTTGTTGTCAAAGAGTACGAAGCTAAGAAAAAATAACGTCGACCTGTGGGAATAACTCTTCCCAGGTCCGATCAGACAACTGCGCCCTCAACTCACACTACCGTCCCAAAAAACTAAACCATTCCCTTTCAATTTCCTATCAGAATGCAATAGGCCTACGCAGTAAGCTTCCAAACTTGTATTCTGTTTCTCGTTTGTGTCCCAGGTTATCGTGTTCAAAGCAACCGGGTTAAGCCTGGAGATACTTAGCTCCGAAGTTTTTCCGGCTGTGTTCACGGTTTATCGGCTAGATCGGCCTGTCAGACGTGGGGGTGGTGTCCTTATGCAACAATGTTGTATTTCTTTGTGTAAAGCTATCAATTAACGGTAGTTTTATTTATATTACTTGTTCTTACATTCCTCCCTTGTCGGAACTTCTTATATATTGGAACCCTCTTTCCGCTATCCTGTTGGTTTCCAATAAACTTTGGGATAGGGACCATTTAGTAGTGCTAGGTGATTTGAATATCCCTGGGGCTATTTGGTCCACAAATAATTCCACAAATACACTTTTAACATCAACGCAATATGACTTTATTACTGGCTTGTTTGACATTTTGCTGTCCCAAGTCAACCAATTCTTTAGAGCGCTTGATCTTTGTTTTGTCTCTGATCCGGCGAGAGTTAGTTTGGCTAGGGTGGAACCCCTCACGCAACTCGAAGATCCTACTTTCGATGTGACTCTCAATATTAGGACTGATGTACAGAGTATTTCTGACCGACAAGTCACAAAAGTTCTCTCCTTTCGCAAGACGGACTTTGAAAGGCTGAATAATTTAATTTCTGAATTTAATTGGTCCGATCTATACATGTACACTGCCATGGCGGATGCCATGGACATTTTTTACAATGCCATGAATCCTTTTTTTACTACATGTGTACCCCTACACTATCCATCAAACTCGAATAAGCCTCCTTGGTTTACTGAAGAGTTGAGTCGTCTTAAGAATATAAAATCTAGGCTGTATGCTACATTTAGACGCACCTGCTCTGCTACTGCACTTTCTGCCTATTTAACAGCTCGGACAGACTTCACCGTTCTGAACGCTCAGTGTTATATAAAATATTTGACTCGCTGCAGGGCTCAGTTCTCACAGGACCCAAAGCGAATTTATAATTTTGTTAACACTAAACGTAAGCCCCAGAATCATCCTTCCTCTCTTTCATTTGAAAATACGTCCGCAAATAATGATCAGGCAATAGCCGATTTATTTGCGCAGTTTTTTTCAAACAACATATTAAAATTTCACGGATTCAAATCAGACATATTCTTACAGCATGCCCAAGTCGAACCGTATTTTCAGTCCTAGTTTGAACGAAAGCTCTCTTCTTATTGATCTTCATCGCGTAAAGCCTGTTTATTTGCCAGGTCCCGACGGAATACCTGGTTGTGTGCTTAGATATTGTACCGAAGCCCTGTGCGAGCCCCTTCTTAAATTGTTTACCCTATCCTTACAAACTTCCCACTTTCCCCATATTTGGAAGGAATCAATTGTAATTCCTCTTCACAAAAACGTAGCAAATCGGGAGCCAATAACTACAGAGGAATCTCTAAGTTGTCGGCCGTCCCAAAACTTTTCGAAAATGTCATTACTTCACATTTGCACTACCTTTGTCGATCAGTAATTTCTCCATGTCAACATGGATTTATTAAGCAAAGATCACACAACAAACCTTTTGGAGCTCACTTCTTTCATCATAATGGGCTTCCATAATAATCTTCAGACAGATGTCATTTATACTGATTTCAGTAAAGCATTTGACTCTGTTAACCATTCACTTCTTGTTAGTAAATTCGATTTAATGTGGTTTCCGGATGAGCTTCTTAGATGGATCTCAAGTTATCTTATTGACAGGACGCAAAAACAGCTTGTCGAATATTCTCCGGTTTACATCTGGCGCCCCGCAAGGGTCATTTGGGTCTCCTATTGTTTACATTATATATTAACGACCTGCCCAAAGTCTTGATTAACTCTACAGTACTTATGTACGCTGATGACGTTAAGCTTTGCGTGCAATATAAGGACTCTGCTTGCCAATCTGATTTACAAACAGATCTTGATAATTTTCAAACATGGTGCCGGCTAAACTTATTAAACTTAAACGGCTCTAAATGCAAGCTTATGACATTCTCGCGTGTTGTTCCTAAGCTTGAGACTTATACGCTGAACTGCTGCTCTTTAGAAAGAATTTAATAGTTGATGATTTGGGTATCCGCCTGGACCCTAAACTTAACTTCATTAATCACATTTTTTGCATGGTGAGTAAAGTCAGTTAGTCGTCCAATTTTTGAATATGGATCTTGCGTTTGGAGTCCATAGTAAACGCATCCAACCTTTTCAAAGGAACTTTTTACTTAACGCTCTACGTGGCTTAAACTGGGATGGATATTCTAGTATATCCTTCTAATTAACTTACCTTCCATAGCCAATTGTAGAACTATGCAAGGCACTACCATTATTTACAACCTAATCCGTGGTGACATGGAAAGTGTTGGTTTGTTAGGTCAGCTGAATTTTCATGTTCCGAGAAGAAACACTAGATCCTATTTACCATAAGTCTTGAGCCAATGTAGAACTTCGTTTGAATTGCACGAACCCTTTAGAGTCTTATGTGAAAATTATAACGATTTGTACACAACAACATCTAACGTAGATAGCCTTCCTATACTAAAAACCTTAATCCTAACCCACTTAGTACGTATGCAAACAAACAACCAGGCAGCACGCCAGTAGTTATTTTCCTCGTATTCTTTACTATTTTTTTCATCGGGTATACTCACATCTAACTCAAACAGGCACGAGCTTGGTATCATAAGGGCCACTTGAGTGTACTGACCTTAGTGCATCAACGTCCAGAAAGATTATCATGCCTGTCTAAATTGTTTGAAAAATGCCTTCTAACACTTATAATATATATATGGAAGCTCACAACATTATCCCAACCCATCAATTTGGCTTCCGAGAAAAACATGGAACTATCGAGCTAGTTAACAGAATAACATCAGAGAATATTGCTGCGCGATATTCCTCGACGTATCTCAAGCATTTGAGCGCGTCTGGCTCAACGGTCTTATGCATAATATCAAAACACATTTGTCCGGGTGCATTCATAAGCTACTTGAGACAGTGGTTTCGCATTATCCGGCAAATACACAATTGAATCTGGAGTCCCACAAGGAAGGGCACATGCACCAAGTCTATTCGTCTTCTACACAGCGGTTTTTTCGCTCGACCGGCTAACAAAACCCACCTTCGCCGACGATACTGCGATCCTCAGCCGCTTCAGGGAAGTGGCTGTCGTATCAAAATAAACGAACAAAAGTGTAAGCACATAAATTCTACTCTTAACAGACAATATGCTCTCCGCTCTGCTTGAATAAAACAGAGGTCCGCCAAGTCAACGAAGTAACGTATCTCGGCCTCCACCTCGACGTCTAATATGGCGTAGAGATATCGAATCCAAAAACTATATCTAATACTAAAAGCCCGCAGTCTACACTGGATTATAAACGCACGATTGCCCAGTGTCAGGACTACAAGGTCCTGCTGTACAATTCCACTCTTAGGCCAATCTCGACTTTTGGCTCCCAGCTTTGAGGGAACGCGAGCAGGACCAATATAGATATCATACAGCCCGCTCAATCAAAGACCTGAGAGCTATCACTGGGGCACACTGGTATATTCGCAACCAAAACATCCATAGGGATCTTGACCTTCTCGCTGTAAAATATGAAATAGACAAGCATAAACGGTCGTATAAGGAAAAACCCCACCCAAATCCTCTCGCACGGGACTTGACTCGTATTGACCTTCCAACCCAGCTATCATTTATCAAGGCCATTTTTACTGTTAGTCTATATATGACTGATAGTGACATTACAGTATAAGATTTAATACACTAATTGTTAGTCTCGTCAGGAGGAGATCCAATAAAATATATAGCAAAGCTTTTAAATCATTTTTTAGACATTAGTATGTTGTGTAGTAGATTTGGGTATAGTTTAAGCGCCGACAGTTCAAAGTATTCGATTTACGTAAGCTTGAAGTGGCCACCCAATACTAGCGACTGAGCTAGGAGAATAGCTAAGCTTCCCGCCTATACCAGTACGCAAATCTCGGTCATCTCTATTTGGTGCGATGAGAGAATTTTCAAGAGTGAAGTAAAAAACCAAGTCAGCGAGTCCGACTCCGCGTGGTCCACGAGGAAGAAGAATAGAATTCCAAAAACAAAAGCGACAAGAAGATAACACCGGGAACCTGGCTTCAGCAACCAGGGTGAGCATAAATGAGTGCGACAGAGACAGAAGGGCTTAGCAAGGAGAAATGTAATAAAACCTGAATAATTCCAAACTTAAACGATATAATCATTTGTTGCGCCAGTGTTAGCTACGATAATGGAGTCTGTGTGTATACGGGCATGTTCGTAGAGTTTTCTCAGCAGGATCAGCTGGCACGGTGTCACCTGTGTGTATTCGGGCGCGTTCGAAAATGTTTTGACCACCACTGTATTAGCTACGATCATGCCGTTTGTGTGTATCCGGCCATTTCCATAGAGTTTTTTCGACAGAAGTTCGTCATAACAAGGCCACTTGCTACTACTTCGGGCCCGTTCACATAGCTTTGAACCACGACTGTGTTACTTGTAAGCATTTTGGGCACCTTTGATTGAAATTTTCGCAAAAAAATTACAAGAAAAAGCGAAATAGTCCGGCACTAAACAAATGCTGCATAAGCTGCGTGGCACCACCAGGGAAAATGAAACGAACTCCGCGGCTCCGTTGCTAACGTACATATGTTGCGAGAGTCGCGCCACCGTTGAAGGAAATATTACCGTCGCTGTGTTAGTATGGGTGCAATAGCAAAGCAACAGCTGCTGCTGATGGATGGCGCCTTATTTGCAGGGGAAAGAAACGAGAACAGAATAATGGAAAAATTCACATCCGAGTCGAATAGCCGTCACAAAACCCATTTACACGTATGCAATGTCTACAAACATCTCTTTCCATTTTTCCCCTACAATGCCCTCTCTATATAGTTCTATACTCTTTGGTATTAGGTTAGGCTTGTTTAGGTTAGGTAAGGTTAAATTAGATTAAACCGAACGGCCCTCGTGGTGTTAATCATATGCCCATATGGCTCTTAGAGGTCCGGATGATTTTTGTATGGATCTAGAAATTATCGAAGTTCTTGAATATCGGGGTGTTTTTAATGGTGTTGCTCGCCTAGCTTCTTCTTGGAGGCATCACCACCGATGCCAAAACCGACTAGGCATCTAATTTTACCCTCATTTGGCCCGGGCATTTACAAATGAGATGCTCCAGGCTTTTGGATGCTTCGGTTTCATTACATTTCTGGCAGTTGGCGTTGTCGGTGCTGCCCAGCTTGACTGTATTTGTCGCAGCCAGGGGATTCCCTGTGGGAATTCTCACTAACAATCTGCAATGCCTTCTTATCGGATATCAAAAAAATTCTTTTTTTTAATTTTTGTTTTATTTGGTTTGATCAATATGTTTTTTTTATGTTAATTAAAAATGTTTCAGTTAAAATAAACCGTTTTTTAAAATTACAAACAAATTTTTTTTTTTTTTTATTGACCATTTTTTATCATTATTGTTGAAAACCCAATTTAAAGGTACGTTTTACGCGTTACATTTATATCAGATATTTTTTTGTATTATTACCTTGAATTGTTTTAGATTATTTTTTTGCATTTCCGCAGACGCAGAGTGACAAAGCCGATGAAAGTTTAATTTGGTCCAGGAAAGATTCTAGCAGGCCGTAGTTATAGTGTTATCGCCGACTTTCACCAACTTCAGAAGGTATATACTAGTTTAGCCAGAAAAAAGGGAACAAAAGGGACACCTGATAGGTAGCAATTTACCTGCGCAAGCCTACAGCCAACTGTCGTTTTCTTTGTTTGGCTTACAATTTATGAATGTAGCTATTTTTTTTTGTAATATTACCAAAAAGTCAAAATATATTTTTTTTTTGTTTTACGTATGATCCGTAAGAAAAATGGAAACAACGTTCAGCTTTTAATTCTTTTATCTACTATAACTAAAAGATTAAAAAAAATTTATTGAAGCTTCTAAATCCTTGAGAAATTTTCTGTCGGATGTTTGGCGATCTTTCATTCCTCAGATAGCTGATAGTTGGCTTAGGATTCCTCCCATCAATTTATTTGGTTCAAGTGTAGTTTCTGTAAAAAAAATTTCGACCCAGTTCCTAAAGAGTTGTGGGGGTCCCGAAGTCTACCACAAAGAATAAAGTTTTGAAAATCCTGAAAGTCTAAAAGTTGGGAATGCCCGAAATTCTCCTAATATGAGAGTAGTTTTAGAGACCTGAAAGTCTACAAATATTAGAAGATCGCATCGGTATATAAAAACGCAGTAGTGATTCTCGCCGCTGGCTACCAGTAAATACAACACGAGCTCTTGATTTAAAGGCGGTACATGTCAAAATTTTTAAAACAAATATAAATTTTTAAACTGAGCGGAACCCTTTCTTATATATATATATAGAAGTATATATATAAAGAACTGAGCTCCAGAAGGTTTGTTGTTGGTAATCTTCGTAGTTGATCTCTGTAGTTGTTGACATCCGATTTGCTACCTTTTTTTGTGATTTGTATTACATATGATGCCTCCAAAATAAGGGGAGTTGGGAGGCTCTAAGGATAAGGTTAACAATTTCAGAAGGGGCAAAGGGCTGTGGCGCAGTACCGGAGCACATAGCGAGGTATTCCGTCGGGACCTGGCAAATAAACGGGCTTCACGCGAAGAAGAAGATTGAAGTTTCGTTCAAACTAGGACTGAAAAAACCTTTCGATTTGGGCATGCTGTAAAAATAAGTCTGATTTGAACCCGTGAATTTTAAATATATTGTTTGAAACAACTGCGCAAATAGATCAGCTCTTGCCTGATTATTATATACGATCGTACTTTTAAATAAATGAGAGAAGGGAAATGTCTGGGTCTTACGTCTTACTGTTAACAAAATTAAAAAACTGATTAGGATCCTGTGAGAACTGAGCCGTAAAACGGGAAAAATAGTTTTTATAACACTGTGCAGTGAACAGTGGAAGAGCAGGTGTGTCTAAGTTAAACATACAGACTGGATTTTATATTTTTAAGAGTCACCTTAAAAATATAAAGTAAACCATGGAGGCTTCTTCGAGATAGTATAACGGAACACACTTAATAAAAAATGAATGTATGGCATTGTAAAAAATATCAATGGCATCCACCGGACCAATTAAATACAGAAATATAATTATTCAGTCCCAGTGCCGAGAGTAATATGAAGAGTATGATGATAGCGCTCTTCCGGTTGCGTCAGGGCCGCCACCCTAGCCAAACTAACTCTCGCCGGATTCGAGACAAAACAAAGATCAAGCAAGCGCTCTAAAGATTTTCGTACATAGTTGACTTGAAACCGCGAAATGTCGAACAAGCCGGCAATCATGTTGCGTTGAAGCTAGGAGCGTATTTGTAGAAATATTTGAGGACTAAAAAGCCCAAGTGATGTTGAAATCATCCATGGATCTTATCGCCGCTTGACTGTCTACGAACAAATTGACCGCCTCATATGGACGGTTAATGCACTTCGCAAGCTCTGCCGCTTTGCCAATGGCGAATATTTCCGCCTAGAATATGCTGCATTGGCTTGGTAGCTTATACGATAGCCTAGCTTCAGGGTCTGTACAGTAAATGCCCGCTCCAACTCCTCCTTCCATCTCGGAGCCGTCGGTGTAAATATTAAGGTGTTGAGCATGGTCCCGGCCTGTTTTTCAGTCATTAGATCCCACGATCTTTTACATCTGGGCACGTTCTTGGTATTATGTAGTCAGATATACTGCTCATGTCTCGGCCAATTGAATTGTGCTATGGATCAATTCCGATTATTGTTTCGAGTGCTTTTGTGGGGGTTGACCTCAGCGCCCCTGTAATGCAGAGCAGTGCCTGCCGCTGGGTTCTCTCCATAAGCTTGTCGTAGGTCTTCTTCTTTATGGCTTGCCATCACACTAGAACTCCATGCAGCAGTGTCGGACGCACCACCGATATGTAGACCCAGTGCATTAGAGCGGGCTGCTTAGCATCTTCTTAGATGCGTATAGCACTATGGTGGTCATTTTCACCCTCTCCATTACATTGGGTTTCCATGCCAGCGTGCTGTCTAGTACAGTGCCGAGGTATCTGACCTGTGTTTTCGGGGTCAGCCTAGTTGTGTTAATTTTTGGGGGGGATCCATCGCGGTACATTGTACCTCTTGGTAAAGGAAATGAGGTCCGTCTTGTCCGCGTTGATACTGAGCCCTACCTTGTCCACCCACTCTCATATCTCCCTGAGCGTTGATACCATGATCGAG
This sequence comes from Drosophila punjabiensis, assembly GCA_008042585.1. Classification (NCBI taxonomy): domain Eukaryota; kingdom Metazoa; phylum Arthropoda; class Insecta; order Diptera; family Drosophilidae; genus Drosophila; species Drosophila punjabiensis. The sequence goes on along the minus strand of VNJR01006116.1, from coordinate 107,824 downwards.
CTGAGGGTCGATGGACATACTCCCGTGATAATTATGCTTATGTCATCCGCATAGGCTGTCATCTTTGGTGCTTTCCTCTCGAATCTCTTGATGAGGTCCTCTACCACCAGATCCCATAGGAGAGGTGATAGGACTCCACCTTGTGGCGTGGCCCTGTGCGCTCCTCTCACCATGGAGGCGGTGCCCCAATCGAAATGTACCCCTCTGCAGCTCAGAAGATTTCTTATCCACGAGTTGATGGCGGGGGGCGTGTTGTTCGTTTCAAGGTGATCCATTATTGCACCTGTGCTAACTTTGTTAATTGCTCTGGCTTTGTCCACGAAAACGCCGAGAGCATATTCCTTATTGTGTAGGGCTCTCTCAACGGTGGCTACTAGTGAATGTATTGCCGTCTCCACCGATTTCCCCTTCGTGTAGGCGTGCTGGTTGGTCGACAGTAGTCTTCCCTCATCGTTCCTGATGTATAGGTCCAACAGTTTTTCTAGTGTCTTGAGTAGAAAAGAGGCTTATCGGTCTTTAATCCCTGTGATTCACATGGCTGCACTTTCCTGCTTTAGGCAGGAAGACAATCCGAGAGGTTCTCCATTGGATAGGGATATACCCCGTTCTTAGGCATGCTGTGTATATAGAGTGTAGGCCACCTGTAGCATGGCTGGCAATATTTCATCTAGTCCAGATGCTTTTATCCCCGTAAGGAAGTCTATAGCCCAGTTGATTTTTCTAGAGGATATCAGATCTATTGAGAGATGATCTTCTCCAGTTGTTAGGTCCTGATGCTTATCGGCATCGGGTACCTCAGTGCAGCCTGGGAAGTGAGCTTGCATTAGTGCTATTAGGGCCTCTTCGCTGCCCTCAGTTCACTGTCCATTATCGCGTTTGAACTGACTCTGTATGGTTGGCTGCTTCGATAGCAGCTTCTGGAGTCTAGCCGTTTATGGGGCAGTCTCTATATTGCAGCAGAAGTTTCTCCACGAGCTTCCTTGCGCCTTGCGTATATCCTTCTTGTAGTTCCTATAAAGGGCTTTGTATTCCTCATTAAGAATCTCATCTTTCGCCATTTTGGCGATTTTGAAAAATTCCTTAAGTTATTTGCGTCGGAGTGAAAGGTCCCTATTCCACCATGGTGGCTTGGTCCTTTTACTCATTTTTTATGTCGGGCATGATGCGTGATACGCATCTAGTAGCTCCTTGGAGAGGGTCTCTAAGGACTTTTCTATGTCTTCCACAGATTCGCCTTGCCGTGATTACCTTTTTGAACTTTCCCCAGTTAGTCTCCGGGGGTTCCTAAAAACGGTTAATTTTGGAGAGTGCTTGAATTTGTACTGGAACTGTATGTATCTATGATCTGAGAAAGATAGTCTCTCAAGGACTCTTCATTCCGATACCATAGTACCCTGTCCCTTTGTGAGTGTTAGATTAGGTTCCTCCGGAAGCTGCCAGGAGGCACTTCTTTTCGTTCTCCAGCATCACCACAGTCAGGTCGTCAGAGCTGTAATTAGACATAAGGTTAGCGTGTAGACCCTTCCGTACAAGTACGGCGGTTCTATTCCTGCTTACCGATGGTGAGCAGAAAAGGTTGTAGTTAGAGGACTTTAGTCCAGCAACGGAATTGCCCGAGTCAATTCATGGCTCTTGAACCAAAGCAATGTCGGCGGACCCTTGCTCTATGGCTATGAGGAGTTCCGCCGTGACGACCTTACTTTTATGAAAGTTGAGCTGCAGCACCCTCAGCGTCATGGGTACCATTCTCACCTCCGAACTAGTTGACTATGACTGTCAGATCACCGTCCTCCTTCAGGGTTTCGTCCAGCGTCATTTCCTGGGCGGCATCTATGATGGTGTCCAGACCTAAGTCCTTCTCTACCTCGCCTGCCTGCAGGGTGTGCGCATCTTTATCCCCGGGATGGCGCTTTTTGAGGCGTAGGTAGACGCTACCCGTCCAACGCCATCTTCCCGTATCTGGGATACAAGATGTCCTTCGCCTCCTTATTGAGCTGGAGGACTGCACATTGGCCCCTTCTTTGGTCAGTGGGCTCGCGACATACAGTAACTTCCAGTCTGCGGTCGGTTTGTCGGGGTTTTGTCGCTGTAGCAGCTTTAGCGCCCGGTCGCCTTGAATCGCAATGGGGAAGAGTACCTTCGCCTACGGTATGGATGGGATTAATTCCCTGTCCACCACTTCCAGTTGGACCCCCTCCCACAATGCTTCCATATGGCTACTTCCGAGTTTGGTCGTCCATACACTTTTGGATTTTGACCCCATTCGGCCACCCCGCACCAACGAATGTTGGCATGGGGGCCGTGGAGTCATCCCCTTGCTTGACCGCTTCGGCCCGTCCCTGCGCAGGGAGCTGGTGCTTGGTTTGGGCGAACGGAGAAGGCTCTATTCCTCCTCTTTCGAGAGCTGCACGCTCCCTACACGTCCGAGTCTGTATCAACGACGGCACCCGTTCGGCAAAGCTTGCTATGAGTCGTTAAAATGGCAGTAGCATTACAACTAACCTGACCTGCTCACGTCAAGCTAGAGGTGTGACCGCTGGCGACATGCAGAGAGGATTGCCCCCCGCCGTGCCCGCCGGTGGTAGCAATCACGCCTTCCACCCATGTTTGGGCTGACATCCCAGCCCTGTTTTCGTCTCTTAGTCTTTTTCAGGGGTACCACCCACTTGCGTTTTATGCCTGCCGCCAAGGCACCTCCAACCATGGCTCATTTCCTCCTAAATGTTTATTTGAGTTGATGGTTCTGAGGTCAAACACATTTTCTGGATTCATTTCTTTTTGGTGGCGGTACTTTTATCAAATGAAAATCCCATTCAGTTGAAGGTACTTAGATCAAAAACATTCTATTATTTCAATTCTTCAGCATATCATTGCATTTTATTTACAATATTCACATGATATATTTTTTTCCATTTAACTGTTGATGAAACTCAGAGCCAGTTACTTTCTCACATTCCTACATTTTCAAAATAGTTGACGGTACTTGGATCGATTTAACGCATATTTTAAAAATTTGAACTTCGTTAACGGTACTGAGATATTCTTCTATTCTAATCCTACAGCTTTTTCTTCACAACCCAATATAATTAATGAAGCAACTGAATGTTAACTGCATTTTTTTTTCATCTCATTATTCTGGGAATCCTTCTGCTTACTTCTAAAGGTTCACTTACTTCTGTATTTGCTTCTGCTTAGACGCAACAGAAAATATTTATGTCTGAAGGCGTGGGTGGACAGCAGCTAACTTTTAAAGGCACGTCAGAAAAAAAGAGGAAAATCAGCGCCTTTGAAAAATGGAGGCCAAAAGAGGGATCCTAATCTAAGAGACACAGGTGCCCGACCCTTAGGGAAATTAAAAAACCAAGGCCCCTTGAAAATTGCCATGCTCGTAGTAAATTCGAAAGCCAAATTTTTCGAACATCCACTTTCGAGCCCACATCTTTTACATTAAAGATCCGCCTAGATCTTATTCAGTCCTAAATGGAAAAGGTGGAAAAGGAGTATAAAACAGTTTCAAGAGCAGCCCTTTACGAAGGAATTCCAAGTTGCTTGAAGAAATTGGTCGTATGTCCCACCTTAAATTTTTAAGCACTAGCAAATCCCTTCGTTGATACTTTTTCAAGGGGTTGTCATCTTCCACCACGCGATACAGAAATTTTTGACGGAAGTTATAACTGCTAGCCGATCTTTCATGACCTCTATACTGTTAATTACATAAATAACTACAGTGGAAAAATTATTCCACTTAAACGCCAAAACGAGCGGCGAAGCTGACGCAATTGTGGCCCAGTCTCCACTCACCAATGATGGGTTCCAATCCGCTTTAAAAATAAGCGACTTTCAGTAAACGGCAAACTTAAAATCCTGTTCACTCTTCCAACAATAATGATGATAAAGGATGTTTAATAGCCCTTGAAAATTCACAGGTCTCTAGGCAGAATTGGGATTGTATGTTAATATTCATGTGTTCGTCCAAGTAGCCTAAAGTCACCCTCTCAATAACAAAGCAACAGATCAGAAATTCCTGCGTTGAAAGAGATTAATTCTATTCTCGAAGAGAGATATCGCACTTTAGAGGCGGTTGAAGATGTTCGAATCTCCATTTTCGGCCATTAACAATCGGCCTGCAGGAGTTCACCGCCTAGAAGGGTTAATTCATTTGAGACTCAAGTCGCATTATGGGCACGCTCCTGTGACCTCTGCACCAAAGAGCCTCATTCAGTTCGGCTTTGCCTCTATTCCTCCAGATGACTAAGCCACAAGGAGCTCTTACATAATGCAAAGGACGGCACAAAACGTTGCTTCATAAAGACAACTGTCTAATTCAGTCAGCGCAGCACAAGTCCACAATACCGAGCAGCCAATTCTGTTTGGTACAGCAATTCCGAAAGGCTTACCAATCTGATCAAACTTCCATTTCAAACTGTGCGAACCGGAATCACAGGGTTAAACCATGTCAGTTCGGGGTCTCACTAAAAAAATGTGTAATTTTCAGACAGGCACTCAAAATCGACACAACGGCTTTAGTGCTGCCTAATTTGGCCGGGAATCTGCCGACAAGCATAATTGATCGCAGCATTCTCAGAAGACTTCAAAATATACCATTGGCGAATCCATTATCTTCCCAACCCTCGCAAATTGTTCTTTTACTAGATGCGGATATACTTCCGTCTGTTCTCTTGTCAAGTCCGAAGGCAAAATTATACGGGTCATCGTTAGGGCAAGAAACAATCCGCACTGCCACTAGTATAATCTCCTCCTTTACCACAAAGATATCCATCGAATCCAAACCTACCATGGAAACGCTTCTCTCTAAATTGTGGAATGTGGAGGATCTTCCAGGTAGAGGATGAAGGAGTTTGACGAATTGTGGGAAGAAAACTTCGTTCGAACGACTACCATATCCCCTGACGGAAGGTATGTAGTATCTCTACCCTTCAAGGATCACATAAATTTGGGACATTCCATTCCATTCTCTCCTGTGTGGCGGATATTTAAATTCATGTTTGATGCCGACATCACCAAGATGTACCGGAAGATTCTGCTAAACCCCTCTTTTGAAATGATCAAAGGGACATTACAGATTATGAGCTTTAGACCATTACATTTGGGGTTAATTGTGCTCCTTCATTGGCCTTACGTACGTTACAGCAACTGTCCAACGATGTCCGCGCAATATCCACTGGCGTCTCATATAATATCGATATGCAGATGATGTGCTAGAAGGAGCTTATACAAAGGCTGAAGCTATTTATGCCATCCAAGAGTTCCACACCGCAGGTGGACAGGCCACCTCTTCTCGGGTGACTTCCTTGACATCGAAGAGGCTAAAACGCTGAGAATACGTTGGAACGCTACGGCCGATGAATTTTATTTCATCGTTACTAAATTTAATATAAATGCGAATTATTCCAAATGCGACGTCCTATCGCAAATCACACGGCTGTTTGATCCTGCTGGGTGGCTGTCCCCATTTCTTGTTCAGCCAAAAATCCTAATGCAGGATATCTGGTTACCTAACATTGTATGGGATGAGTTTCCCTCCGGAGATCTACTACATCCTTGGCACGATTTCCGACGTAGGCATAGTTCTCTTCACAAAGTTCGCGTCCCTCGGTGAGTGCAGTATCGACTGGGAGCACCAGTCCAAATCCATGGTTTCTATAATGCCGGCCAAAGGGTATATGGAGCAGCGTTTTATGCTCGCGTGCGATGGAATCATTGTGGAAACCTTTTGACGGCAAAAAGATAAGTTAACGCAGTCAAAACAATGTCGCTCCCACGTCTAGAATTGTGCGTTGCCGTCCTGCTTGCAGGATTGAGAGAGAATCCTTTCAATTGACTGATTCCACTATAGTGTTGGTATAGTTGAACAAAGAACCTTGTCAATGGACAGCGTTGTTGCAAATCGGGTGACTAAGAACGCTCTGAATAAGGACACCAGCCCATTGTTTCATGTGCACAACCCTGCGGATCTAGCCAGTCGTCGAAACTTTAATCGCATGCTACGAGTCATGGCCTTAGTGCAGCGATTCATTAACCGCTGCAGACGCATCTCTGTGTCCTCTCCTGCTAACTTAAGCACTGAAGAGCTCTCACAGAACCAATTTGCCGGCATCAGGCAAACGCAGCGCAACTGAGGATTACAATGTCCTTCAATTCAAAGGCTGCTTTTTACTTCCAGTTGAATTCTAAACCTTAATCCGATTCTGGATGCTAGTGGCAGCATGAGCTCATGCGGTCGTCTGATGGCATTTAATCATTATCCTACGGTAAACGTCATCCTATCCTTTTGACATGTCACTCCAAATTAGCTGTGCTTCTGGTCACTATTACTCATTTCCATACACGGAGGTAATCAGCTCATGATTCGTCTCATCCGGACGAGATTTTGGATCCTGAAGCTGCGAAAAAGAAAAAATCTCAAACTACGTTTTCTCAGCTTTTACGCATGCTGGTCCTGATTTTTCGTGACCTTTTTGAAGTAAAGAGCTACTCAGGTCGCGCTTGTCGAATAACCGAAGGATATGTGTGTGTCTTCGTATGAGTTTGTACCAAGGCCATATATCTGGAAGCAACCTTCGATTTAACCACGGAGACACTTTTTTCAGAGCCTTCGCAAGGTTCGCGGCGAGGAACGGATGTTCGATCCTTCACTATTCTTACAACGGAAAGACGCTTGTGGGTCCAGAAAAGGCCATCACGAAATAATTCCTTGCCCTGCTCTAAACACAGATGACTGCGATAACGAGCAACTTTAAATATATCACTGAAGAGTTGTCCATATTCTATGCGTTCAGTGTCCTCATTTCTAATAACGTATTCTTTTCTTTTGCCTCAAATAAAATATATCACCAGCCATGTCACGTCTCGAGGGACTCGATCGTTGCGATGCCGAGTCTATCGGGGAATTAACCCTCTTAGGAGTAACTGTCTGGGACACCTACACTCTGGAGGGTGCTGCCGGAGTGAGTACTGCTGCCACATCTAAGGACAAAACCAGCGAGTACTATCCCACATCACTACGGCTATCCTGCCTACAGAGAACTTACTGTTTGACATTGGGGCCAAACGCATTGATATGCGGGCCATGGTAGACGCGGGCTCTGCCCTAAGTCGGATCGACGGATTATTGGCCGAGGTCATGGGCCTCCGTATGCTGGGGGTCGACGATGTGAGAGTGTTCAGAACCCACCTCGTCCCGATGCGCATGGAAACGCCACGAATTGAAGTGGTATATCGCGTTGAAGCGGCTTCGTATGCGGACCCCATAATGTAAGCTGCCTGTTTCTGTGAGAGTTGCGTTCACCAACATCATCCCAGCAGATACAAATTTCTATCGGCCATCCGGGATCTCCGTTGTGCTGGGTGCAGATGTGAATCCAACACTTATTCAAACGTGTGTCATGCCGAGCCAGAACGGGCGTGTGGTAGCACAGAGCACGGTGCGAGGATAGATTTTGTCCAGCACCTGCGCCCATTAGTGTTGCTAAGATGTCTTTGCAGTCCAGGACAGATACCTGTGCAAGTTTCAAATAAGACGAACCTCCTCTTATCCTAGTCAGGTGTTTTTCCTGTTTTAAATGGCTGGTCACACTTAATAGCAACCGAACTAAAAGCTTTCTTTATACACTACGGGTGAATAAATATACCTTGAAAAATTAAACCAGCCACCGTGCTTTTTTTATTGTTTCCCCAGGCAAAACAGAATTTACGGCAAGGCATACTACACAGCTATTGGTATCGCTGCGCTCCAGTTGCGGTTTGCTTGCGCCTCCTAGACTCATTTAATAGCGTAAGACTATTACATTTAGTGTCCAGCGCCAAAAGTGAGTTTTACGATAACTCTACCTCTTTAAAACTGTCTTTGGCTTGTCACATAAAAGACTTAACTTTTCTTTCAACTTCGCTGCTGGCCTCACAACAGTAGCGGAGGCCGATGTCTTTTTCAACATCGTCAACCGTCCGAACAACAGCACCAATTCCCTTGGTATGCACTCTGTTGTCGCACAGCGAGCAGCCGATGAAGAGGTCAGTTGAGAATATTCGCTTATTGCAGGCTTTAACATATCAGACAATTCCAGCAGCCATTATAAACACATACTACTGTACCTACTACGTTAAAGACAGTAAGAGTGAGAGATAAGATGAGGTAAAATAAGATAGGGAGTGCAGCTACACAGAAAGGGCGGGAGAGCGAGAAAACGTAGAAGTAAGAAAGCTTAAACACATTTGTTAAAAATGATAAAATCCTCCGCAAAAGGATCCAGAGAATTTTATATATATCGCACCTAAAAATAAATAAAATCGAGTAAAAAGGTGCGGTATAAGTCAATGTTAAAAAATTGGCGGAAGCGCCAAAAAGTTTTTTATTGCCTTCAGTTTCGGAGCTAAACTAACTATTATAATCAGAGCCGAACTCCCAACCACTAATTAACCAACCAACCAATCGGATAGCCCCTAGGTGCCTATCTGAGCCTAAGGCCGTAAGGGTCGACCGTGAGCGGAAGAACAGAGAGGTGGAGAGCGGAGGTCGGGTATAGCGAAGGTCGGGTATACGAAGGAGCGGAGTAAACTTAGCGACCAGCGTACGGAGGTCGGAAACAAGACATTGCGAGATCGGGAGCACATGAGCGGCAAAGCAGCCCAGCTTTTAGAAGAAGAGTGAAAACAGGGGACCTGAACAATTACTTTGCCAAAAATTAGCGCTGTCAAACGATTGCGTTAAAATTGGCTAACAAGCCAGTCTGTTTTTAGCAGCTGTTGAAATCAATCGACCTCAGTAGTCTTTTGCGATTTATACAAATGGGAGAACTTTGAATCAAGAATGTTTTTTGTTCTGAACCAGATTTCGTGTGCTTAGTCGTTGCGAATGTTTTATAGGGCTTATGGTGAATCCTTTCTATCGAAAATCCCTGTCAACTGGACTGGAACAAACCCTATAAGCATGCTCTAGAAACCTTTTGAAGACATTCCTCGTTCCGGTCGCTTATCGTCGTTTGCCACTGACTATAACATTAAAAAAGTGAAGCATATCATACTCGAAAAGCGAGTTTGAAAGAGATAGCTCGTAGGCTAAATATTGGCCTTTAGCAGCTCGTTTGATTTTGACCGATAATTTTGTATAAAACGCTTACTGCTCGGCTTGTTTCAAAAGAGCTGAAATTTTCGCAAAAGATCAAAAATTCATTATACTCCATCAATTTTCACCGTATTCACCCAAGTTACCACTCCGTGGAACCCGTTCAGACTAAGACCGTAAAACAAAATTCGCAAAGGCAACTAAAGGCGATTCCGGTCAGTGCCTACAAATCATGTTTCGATGAATTTAAAATGAGGTGGCATTGTGTATTGTTTAACAAAAGAAAATTTAAAAATAAATAAATGATAATAATAGCTGCATTTACTCCAAAATGTAAATTTAATTTTATTATGATCTTACTATTATGTCTTAAAGCTAGCATGAAATAATTCAATAAAAAAAGAAGAATATTATAAACATTTTTAAAACATTCCCGTCGTTGGATAGAATTTATTATTTAACTAAATCATTACAAAGGTCAATATGGTTTAGTTGTTAGAAAGCTGTGGGTCATATCTTATGTAATGGCGTAGAATCCGAATCCGTCGTCTGAAATCGCCCGAAAATTGCGTTTTTTTCTGACTTTTGAGGCTAATTACAGGGCTTCAGTTGAAGCTCAAAGTTCGAAAACACTAAATTTTTTAGGTACATAATCTTTTGTCTACGCCAGAAAATACATTAGAAATGACCCCCAGCTTTCAAACAACTCACATAACCCCTACATATGTAATATGTAATTTTATACATAAAGTTGCATTTTCAATTGATTACTAAAACATTTTTATTTCAGATACTTTGTTTCCTTTCTAAAAAGCAATATGAATAATTTAGATGGGAAACTTAAGCAATATGCACAATGGTGTTTTGATAATTGTAAAAGTACAAAGGTTTCAACTCGGATATATCCACCATCTAGTGTCGAAGTGGCGGTAAGTGGAAATTCAAATAACATAATAATAAATAATTTTTTTAGGACGTAAGTAGTTTCTTTTCATAACTATCGGGCCAGCCTTGATCTTTTTATCGCTAACTAGAATCTTTAATTAGATAAACTAGGGATATCTATCACCATTCACCCTCTAAAAAAGGTTGAGTAATAAAAATGAATTAGGGTCAGTGATTTAATAATGTGGGCCAGCTTTGATCTTTTTATCGCTAACTAGAATCTTTAATTAGACAAGCTAGGGATATCTATCACCATTCACCCTCTAAAAAAGGTTGAGTAATAAAAATGAATTAGGGTCACGTGTGTGGGAGCGGTATTGCCACGAAGACGCAATCGATACGACTACGACTGACAATGCGACGGAGCGATATCGCAACGCGTTCGATGCGCGTGCGATCATTTTTCCACGATCAAATCCCACACCAAAAAGTGATGGAGGGCGAAAAGCTCACACACCTCTTGTGTTCACCTGCAGACACCTGTGATCGGTGAACGTAATGCAAAAGGGGAGGGATGAAAGGGTCACTATTGATCAAAATTTTTAGTTGTGTTAAAAAGGGACACTTGTGTGTACACAAAAGGACATGCACGCCACCGATTCCCCATTTCAAGGGATGAGGCATTTAATTCACACCACCCCTTTCGGAGGTAAAGAACAAACACACTGCAATCTCCTTAGAGTAGTAACAGAAGGTTACAGCTCACATAACAATGGGTGGGGTCAGTGGTGTAATAAAAAAAACGGAACACCACCCGTTCTCAAAAATCATTTCGAAGGAAAGTCAATTAAGACAGGCGTCGTTCCCCGTTCTCACATTTCCCCGTTCTCCCATTTCCTTCAAGAGACAATCACGTGTAATCGTATCCCACCCATTCTAAAAAGTCATTTAAAAAATTAAGAAAAGAAAAGTCAATCAAGACGGGTCGCACCCCGGCCAATCAAGAGACATACATATTTCCTTGAATTCACGGGCGAGACTTCTCACTCCCATTTTCTTCAAGAGACAATAATTTTTCCTGCAATTAAAGGACGAGTCAACACATCCCAAGGGGACAAAGGGGATGGGCTGACTACTTACTTAATTGCAGAATATCTGAAAAGAACTCCCAATTCCTAATTAAAAATATTAAGTATAGTTTGTTTTAGTATATGGCTTAATTTTATTTTCACAAGTACAATAATCAGAGGCCATTTTCATACATTTACATACATTTTTATAATATTATGACATTTATTTGAGCATATAGTACAGAAACTGCATGAGCATGTATCAACTCCATGATTTGCATTTTTTTTTTATCCCAGCAACAAGATGTGAAATAATGTTGATGTACCTTAGAATCTAGTGGAAATCGCTCATCCTTTTACATAAATATTTGAATGATTATTACAGATATATTGTGTGTTCGGGGAAAATTTGTTCCTTAAACATTTTTAAGAAATTGCTTATTTTCATTACAAGTCGAATGATTTCAATATTGGAAGTGATATTAATTTCGTTGACAGTCTTCGACAATCTCTCGTTGCGATAGGACATCTCTTATCTCCAATCAGCGGTTATAAATCGGTCTCTGTTATTATTGGACCCACGTGGCCCTAATTTTTTCCTACTTCTTCACCTCACTTTTTCCAACAATTTCCCAACCACCAATTACATAAAATACTTAACGGAATATTAAAACAGAAGCCAGCATGGCCCCAGGGCCTCCCAACCTGGGTGAAAACCGGTTTGCACCGCTTGCCATCAGCCCCCCATCGAAAACAAGAAGACAACCACAAAAACTGGATATTGCTTTTCCTGACCTTCCACCGACTTCAATCGACAACCGAAAGTATATTATAGTTGCCTCTACTGACACCGATAAAACAATCTCCCAATTCTCATGCTTTGGGGTTCACCGTGCCTTAAAAATGATCTCTAAAAATATTGTGTCTATTCCGAACCTCCGAGACGGAAATTTACTATTGCTAGTAAAAACTCAAGCCGATGCCGAAAAGTTTATAAACACTACTGAGCTCACTAGTATATGCAAAATTAAGTGCAAGCTCCATGAGGGCCTCAATTTGGTAAAAGGAACTGTTTACGCCCCTTATCTCTGTGACATCCCCGAAAAAGAAATCGTAGACGAACTTAAATCACAGAAAGTGACGGAAGTGTACAAATTTATGAAATCATACAATGGTGTGTCAAAACAAGTGGTGTCATCCTATAAACTTTCGAACTCTATAACCTCCCATCTAAAATCGAAATTTCTTGGCACTCCGTTTAAGTTCGCGAACACACGCCAAACCTAATGAGATGCAAGTCTTGCCAATTGCTTAGCCACAAAATCAAGCACTGCAAAAATTCTCCCCGCTGCTTTGAATGCGCTCTTACCCCCATATCCCAAATAAGTGCACGAAAACTAACTGCTCCAATTGCTCTGGTGAACACTCGGTCTCCTCCCGACAATGCCCCAAGTATCAAGAACAAAAATAAATAAAAATAAGAATAAAAACCGTTAAAAAATGCACCATGCGTGAGGTTAAAACAATATTCAAGACAACGTCAAATAATCCGGTTAATACCGCTTCCTACTCCTGCAAACCAAAACAAAAACGACGAAATTAAAAAATCTACCACTGACGAAGCCCCCAATAACTCCCTTTCCCCTTCCCCTTCTTCCATTCCCCAATCCCCTATCCCATCAAGCCCTTATCAGGTAGACCACTCTGCTCTACCTTTGCAAAACAAATATAACCTTTCTCTTGCATCATTTGCACATTTACAAAAAATTCATGCTGTGCATGTGCAACCCAACAACATCTCATGTTCAAAATAAATCAGCCCCACACAAAAATAATTTAAATGCCCAAAAATCGAACAGCATCTCTTCTGACGAAGCTATGAGCGATTCATAAATCATAATATTAAAAAACAATAATAATAATATCCGCCCTCTTTTTGTTAATTTCAATTAAACTAGTACAATGGAATATGAATGGTTACCTTAACAATTACCACGAACTACAACTTTTGATAAACGACACCAACCCGGATGTTATCTGCCTACAAGAAACTCATTTAAATGCTAGCCTAACGAATATAGCTTTCTGGATACTTCTATAATTCTGCCTCTAATACCTATGCCAAGCAAGGTGTTTGCATACTCGTTCGTACAAATATTCCACACAAGCCAATACCAATAAATGGCAGTACATGCTCTTTAGGTATTGAAATCCTAACACAATCCAATGTCTGTATTTTTAATACATATATACCTCCTTCTTAATCGTTAGCAGCAAACGAAATTCTAAAAATTTTAGACCTTACTACCAAACCAATCCTATATGTTGGAGATTTTAATGCTTGGAGTCCAATGTGGGGGTCACACTCGCATAACTCTAGAAGGCACCAAATAGAAGAAGTCATAAACAAATCAATCGTAACTATACTCAACGATGGTTCCACTACCCATCATTCCACCCACAACTCCTTCACGGCCATTGATCTTACATTAGTCTCCGCATCGCTGTTCCCTTTCTGTAAGTGATCCGTAAAAGGCTCTCTATATGGAAGTGATCACTATCCAATAACTACAGACATTCATTTTCGTACAATTCCCAAAATCATACCATATTCTCCTAAATTTAAAGTAGATAAAGCCAATTGGAGCACTACCGTGACAAGTGCAAAGTTAGCTTTAACTTTCTTGCTACCAATGATTTAAATCTGTTTGCAGCCAAAATAATAGAGCTTTAATCTAACTTAAAAAAAATCGTATCTCCTTATCACGCGGCCGTTAGGCGCAGCATTGGTGCATTCCCAACGACCCCAACTAAACGCATCCTGGCCGAAGCCGGATTACCAGATGTTAAAACCAGAGTTTCTCAAACTGTCTTTAAACTAATACCTAATCTCATGTGCTCATCGAACACGATTCTCTTCAAAGACCTCGAAGTAGACATGAAGCATCGAAGGAAATTTAAAGTCCAAATGTATATATTTTATTAAGAAATACAACATAAAAAAACCATACCGCTGGAATAAAGTTATCCCGTCTCCGTTTTGGAAATTACATTCTACGGAGATTGACACTTCCCTTCACGATTTTCAAAAATCAAGGACTCTAATCACAATATTTAAGCAGCTATTCGAAGAAGTTACGCAAAAGTACTCTGATTGGAAATGGTTTTCACGGACGGCTTAAAATCCGACGCCACAACCTCCTTTGCAGTTGTTGACGCACACGGATTGATTGTTTCATGTGGTCATCTACCCCACCACTTCTAGGTGTTTACTGCAGAAGGAGTAGCCATTATTAAAGCAATCAAATTTGCCCTCGAACATGAGGGAAGATATATCATTTGCAGTGATAGTCTGTCCTCCCTGCAAGGTGTCCAAAACTTCTACAACAACAACAACCTTCTTTGCGAAATTCGTTTTTTTGCATCAAAATTAAGCTATTATGGGTCCCGGCGCATATAGGAATCGGAAACGAGTTAGCCGACAAGGCTGCAAAGCTAGACGGACGGGCTCCGTGCATTACAATCATACCTGGAGTACAAGAGGACATCTGGAATAACATCAAAAAGATATTACCAGACATCGAATTGGAAGTCTAATCGTCTTTTAACCACTGGTATAAAAAGTCTAACCCCGACAAAAGAGTCATCAAACTACCAGCTCCATTCTTACTCGATTAAAAACTGGACACACAAAACTCACACATAAGCACATTCTCAACAGCGAAAGGCAGCAGAACTGCCTGCAGAGACTGCGGGAACGAACTATCAGTCAAACATATACTAGATTAATGTGGACACTACCTTAACATCAGAACAAAACTCTTCGGTCTTACAACGTCCTCAAATCTATTAGCTATCCTAACAACCATAAATTTAAACTTAATATTATATTTTTTAAGCAAATGTAAAAATTATACACCAAATTTAAACAGCACTATCAAATACCTTATATAATTTCCACTCTCATAAATTTTATAAACAGTAATATTCATGAAAATATAAATATCAATTGTCGAGTCGATGACCACAGTAGCTATACTCCCTATCCTTATATTAAGTATTACATATATTATAAGACACGATAATTAAATGATTTTTACTGCATGTATTATTTACATCCTCATAGGGATAGACATCAGAATTTAGATATATCTTTGCATTTCTCAAATAATTTGTAATCAGTTTAGCATATCAAGCTCAGTTCCATTTAACTCATATCTTATTTCATCATAAAACAAGAAAGAAAGCTAACTTCGGCACGCCGAAGTTTGTATACCCTTGCAGATTCCAATTGTATAAATTATAATCTATTCCAATATAATATAATATGAACTATTTTCATATACATACAATTTCTACAGTTTTACATTTTATTAAATTTTTTCACATTTTTACATGTAAAGAATAATGTAATTTTGCCCCACGTTTACCGATCGATTGTATGGCAGCTATATGATATAGTCGTCCGATTCATATGAAATTTACAACAACATTTAAAAAAAATATGAAATACTATTATCTCAAAGTAGAAGAAATTATGTTGAAAACTGACAAAGCTATAATTTTTTTTCTGAAAATTTCACGACCGTTCCTATGGTAGATAGACTCGGCTGTTGATGCTGATCAAGAATATATATAATTTATAGGGTCGGAGATGACTCCTTCACTGCGTTGCAAACTTCTGACTGAAATTATAATACCCTGCAAGGGTATAAAAATGGGTCATGCCATTATTTTTCAGCAGCCCATAAACATCATTCGTACGGATTTCTCTTGTATTTTTACAGGATCAGTTCTCCGTAAGTAAGGTTAGGTTATGTTAAATCAAGCTACCAAGCCAAGCATAGGCCAATATGGCCTTTAGTTACCCGGATGGTTCTTGTATGGACCTTGAGATTATTGACGGCGCTTTCGAAGTCCTTGAGGATCGAGGTGGCTTTGGCGAAGGCAAGTAGATGGCCTGACTTTTTCTTGGTGGCATCTTCCAGCAATGTATCTTTTTCTTGGCCTTGTAAGGGCCGGATATTTCCAAATGAGATGCTCCAGGGTTTCGGTTACCCTGGATTTATTTATCGTTGTCGGTAATGCCCAGCTTGAAGGCAGACACGCAGTGGTCTGTGAGAATTCCCACTAACAGTCTGCAATATTTCCGTAGAGATGCAGGACGTAGTTGCTGAGCTTTTAGTTGCGCTCTTTGTAGGTTGTAGAATTACTCCTCCATCTGCCTTTTGCTCTTGCGTCGGCCTGTCCCTCTAGCTCACAAATGGAAAAAATTTACCGCCTCATGTGAACGGTTTATGCTCTGCTCAAGCTCTGCCGCTTTCCCAATGGTGAATACTTCCGCCTGGAATATGCTGCATTGGCTTGGTAGCTTATACGACGTCATTTAAGGATTTGTACAGTACATATATGCCCTCTTATACTCCTCGTTTTATCTTGGATCTGTCGGTGTAAATATTGAGGTGTTGACCATATCTGTGTTCCAGCCATTAGGTCCGCTTAAGAACCCATGAATTATGTTGTTTTTACATCCGGGCACTTAAAATATTTAGTTTCCTTTTTAAATTCAACTTTTTAATACTTTTCGATACTTCCAACGAATGATTTTGAAAAGCTGCGTCGCCCATAACCAGAAGCCGAAAATAACTACCAATTCAACGCCAAGGTTGGTGGTTAATCTATATGTGAATCCAATTGTGGGCCACATTCGGAGGACGATATGGAATCCGGCAGTGAAAATACAATAGTGAGCGCACAGGAAAATGATCTGCAGAGAGATATTAGCGAAATCTAATGGATATGATGAAAAGTATAAAAGTTGAACAGACAAACCAAACTGCCAAATTAAAGGAGCGATTGTTGAACATGTGCCAAAATGAAGTAAGATCTGCATGTGAAACAATAAAAGAAGCACGGCAAAGATAGTACACCTTGTGCAACCTGATCGATTCATCCACCATCAAGATAACAGGGTGATTACGGAGCTGCTGGAAAAGAATCTGGAAGTCAACCCTTTAAAAGTATTAATGTCAACAGAAATATCGGTATGTTAAGCCTTGGTGGTGACAATTTAAACGGTAGCTTTAATAGTAGGTTGTATGGGAATCGGCACCCCAAAAATATAAACCCACAAATATTGATTGATTTACCAGAAATTGATGACAATCCAGACTCATGACCTGTATTCTCAACAATGTTTTGGGAATCATCCAATGCATATAGATATTCACAATTGAAGAACCTTTTGAGGTTGCAAAAGAGTCGCAAGGGAAGAAGTTAAAGGCCTATTAAATAATCCTATAAATTTGGATTTATTATAGAGCGCCTAAAGTTTACATATAGAAAACCAGTGAAGTTAACTAGAAGTCAGATGAACATGGTCAATAAACATTTATAACTTAGAATAATTTAGTTATATTCGCTTTGAAGGTAGATAATCCATTCACAAAAACCGTCGTTGATAAAAAGCTTAGTAGGAAATTGAATACTTATCACAGATACTGTCATATCCCCATTTGGACGACTTCAGTCGTTGAATGCGTAATATGGCCAGAAGTATAGCAAGGGCAACGGTTGCAGGCCCAATAAATTAAATTAATTCTTTATTCTACTAAAAAATAAGTAGGTCAGAATAAAGTCGAACACCTCAAATGTCACGGGAATCATTTAAATTATTTATATAGATGTGAGCATTATTTAAAGGCAAAAGAAAAAGAAAAATGGAAAATCGGTAGGGATCTGCGATTGTGCTATGGCTGTTTATGGAACTCTCTGACAATTTGCAAATACAAAGGAGACTGTAAGAAAAAGGGATGTAAGAAGAGGCACCATGTATTATTACACCTAGAGGTTCAAAGAAAGTTGAACCGAAAGAGGCTACTATCAATACGATTAATCCAAAAACCCAATAATTGTTTAAGGCTTTGGCTGTAGAAATTGTGGGACCAAACAACAAAATAATTTAAACGTACTAATTTATAGACGAATAATCATCATAGAGCATCTGAAGCGGAAAAAATGACAATGTATAGCCGGAAATTCAGTACCTAAATTAGATGTTAAGAAACTTACAAAGAAATACACACGGCTTAAAAACTTACCCATAAGCTGTAGTGGCGCTTGGGTATGCAATAAATGACCCTTAGCCTAAAAGACCACACAGAACTTTAAGAAAAGGTCTATATAAAACCCCCAAATAATTATATTAGTGCCAAGGTAATTATTATACGAGCTTCTGCACATAATTGGCCGTATTAACTAATTAAATCCTTTATATAGGGATTGGCACCAAGTGCTAATCATCTTTCCCGTAAAATTCGGTGGCCTACAACCATTTTCGTGGCCCGAATAAGCGGACACATATGCATGAAGCGCCCACGGACCTCGAGACGCCCGAAGGCAGAAGATTGCCTTAGCGATTGATCGTCGCAAAAAGCTCCAGCGACACCCCCAAAGAGGAGAGAGCAGAGAGTGTCAAGCCAGTGCAGTGCATTCAGTTGTGTTTTGTTCTTCGACGGTCGTCTGTCCATACCCTCTCGCCGAGCATCGAGAGTAGAAAAAATAATAACTAATAGTGTGTGAAATCGTCTGAGAGGAGGCCCGAGGAAAAGCCAGTGAAGTGAAGCCCCAGCGGAGCCCAATGTAAATCCAAAAAGAATAAGGCTCCGCCAAAAAATGCAGTGAAAATGCTGTATTCAGTTTAATTTGCCATAATAGGCATATGTTAGTTTTTCTCTTAGTTTCATTCAGTTATTAAAAAAAAGATTAAGCCTTGTTTTCCTTTAAAATTATTCTGAAATATAAATTGGCACAGTGAAAGAATAATCGAAAACCTGCACGAAAAGTGAAAAAGTGAATTAAAATAGTGAAACAACTGAGAGAAAAAAAATAAGTATAAATAAATAAATAAAACAAAATGTACAGTGAAGATCGGCCATATATATAATAACATTAAATAGCCGATCTTTAATTAAATATTTTAAAACCACCTCGCTTAGAATTGTTTCCAGCCATCCCACCGTCCAAAGATCTTTCGACGATGGAGCTGCTGAAAAATATGTAAGTGTAGAAACATGCATGCTCTCGTCTTTCGTGGAGATAAGCTTTGAATGCATTCCTAACAAATTCGTCGGTAATTGCTGGAAACCATGCGTAAGCTTATCTAACATAAATGCATTTCTTTTGCTTATCTTCCCGATCAGCTGAATGAGCGCGATCAGCACAACAAAATGTTAAAGCTTTGCCTAAGAATCGCTACACTGCGCGACAAATTTTTGCATTTTTTTTTTTTTGCAAAGATAATTTAAAATAATATCATTTTCGATTTATCTGACTTAATTTAAAAACTAATTGCTCATAATAAATATTAAACTGTACCACTTCAACTCTCTTGAAGATAAGACGTGTTACCTCTGACTTATCGTAGTGCAACGCCGAAAATCAGCCCACCAACTTAATCAGTAAAAAAACAAATAAGTGCGCAAAACAAAATTCGAAAACAAAAAACAATTTACACATAGAACAAAAATTCAGAGTGCCGGGCGCAAGCCCAAAAATAACAACAACAATGGATAAACCACCAGACATACATATAACTTCAATAACATCAATTTACAACAAACAGCTAGGAGAACCGAAATTCATCTGAAAACATATCACCTTTTCTAATTAAAAAAACAATTCATTATGCATGTGGAGGACCAGTTGAGTCGTGTAAACCCGTCCGCGCTGGTTACCTACTCATTAAAACAAAAAACAATTTACAAGCACAAACTACTTAAACTTAAAAATATGACAGACATAGAACTTAAAGTTACTGAACATACAACTCTAAACTTTTCTAAAGGAGTCATATACTGCAACGAACTACGCAACATAGATGAATCCGAAATACTTAGCGAATTAAAACCACAGAATGTCACCGAAGTACGCAAAATCCTAAAGCGACAAGACACAACTATGAAAGAAACCGGACTTATTGTCATTACCTTTGCCTCTCTTAATCTCCCAGAATCAATAGACATTGGCTATGAAAGAATTCCCAATGCCATTAAGATGCAGAAAATGTCTCCGATATGGACACCCAACAGCTGTTTGCAAGAGCCCAGAGGAGCTTTGCAAAAACTGTTCTGCCAAAGCACACACCGAGACCTGCCTGAACGAAAAATTATGCATTAACTGCAAACACCTCCTTGAATCCGACGCCAAACACAGCCCATTAGATCGGAATTGCCCAACATTTAAAAAACAACGAGAACTGGTAGCTATTAAAATTACAGAAAAAGTCGATCATAAAACAGCACTGACACTATACTACACCCGCCACAAGAAACAACTAAGCAACAGCTTTGCATCTACACTAAAGAATCAAAACACCTATACAGAAACAACAAACAAAAATATCACATCTACACCCAAAAACATAAAACTAAATACATCATCCCATCATCATCATCAAAACACCATATCATACCAAGACCTCATATCAGACAACACACCATCAGCACGTCCCGTAAACTCTGCACCACTCTCCCAAGCTTTAACCGATCGTTACAACACAGATGACACCTACATGGATATCGACACACCCTCCACTTTGACCTCACGAACTTGCGTCCTTGCCAGCGGAAAAACCAATGATCTGAAACTTCGAATCTTTTCCAAAGAAAAAAATAAAACCCTTGCAACAAACCTTAAACCACTAAGAACAACCAACCAAAAGCAAAAAATCTAAATTAAACCAAGCCCCATAATAACAGCGATTCCGACAGTATCAAATTCTAAAACCACCTAAAACGCCAATAGTAACCAAAACAAAACTCAACTAACAACAAAAACCTTTTAAAAGGACCATAAAAATCATACAATGGAACATGAATGGCTACCTAAGCAACTACTGCGAACTACAATTAATCATCAAAAAACACACACCCCTCATAATTTCTCTACAAGAAACTCACATAAAATACATCGACTACATACCCATACCAATCAACTATACACTTACATCAAAAAATTCATCCGCCTCTCACGGGGGCGTAGCCCTTCTGATACACAACTCCCTGCAAGCTCGAGAAATAACCCTTAGCCATGACTTTGATGCAGTCTGCACTGAATCAGTTCCAAGATTAAATTCAGAGTTATCTCAGCATACATAGCACCAAACAAATCTTTTTCATTGACAAACCTTCATGCCGTCTTAGACACCTCACACGTACCTACCCTAATTACAGGAGATTTCAACGGTTGGCACAAAATCTGGGGCTCGATCAACAACAACGCAAAATGAAAAACAATAGAATAATTTATCACACAATCTAATAACATCCTACTAAACGACAAGTCACCAACCCACTTCAGCACACACAATACACTAACTAACGTCGACCTTACTTTTGGTAGCCCACTACTACAAATAAACAGCACTTGGCAGACAGAAGATCATCTATTCGGCAGCGACCATTTCCCCATCATAATAAAACTGTTCTCCTCTGAGGATACAAAAGTCCTCCCCGTAAACCTATATTTATTACCGAAAAAGCTTATTGGCCCATGTACTCCAAACAAGTACAAACATAATCAAAGAAGCTATAAGCAACAACAACAAAAAAAATTATTCTCTCAAGCGCACACAAATCAATTCCTCAAACACATCCTACAAATCAGATTAAGAAAGTGGATCAATAATCTAAAATCTCTAAGAGACGAAAAAATAAAAAGATGAAAACCTTAAAAAGAGAAATTTCTACCGAAAACATAATAAAATATAAAAAAGCAAATGCAATTTTTAGACTAACACTAAAACAAGCATAAAAACAATCTATCGAAAATCTCACCAGCCAAATCTCACCCGACACCCCCTCAAAAAAAAATCTGGAACAACATTCGAACATTCTGCGGTCTCAAGCCCCGAAAACACATTCACAGCATTCTTAATTCTTTCACAAACACAAACACTACCAACAAAATGCAAATAGCAGAGCTATTTTGTAAAAATTTTTTCGATGCATCACTTGAGACAAACTTCTTGCACAACTTTATAAACCAAAAACAAAATTCACTTAACACCATCCAAAATCACTCACACATTATCAGTAAAAGAGCAAAATAAATAAAAAAAACCAATAACATACCTTGAGTTTACACACTAAAAGGTAATACACCTGGACTGGACAGAAAAAACTACGAAATGATAAAAAACTTGGATAAAAAAAACAAAAGATAGAATCATCAATCTCCAAAATGAAATTCTTAACAAATACATCCCCCAAGCATACAAAAATAGTCATACCTATCGCCAAACCAAACACAGACAAAACCATGCTAAACTCATACCGGCCTATCTCACTAAACTCATGTCTATCAAAAATATTGGATAAAATTATAGCAAAGAGACTGTGGTGCTTTGTGTTCAACGACAAACTAATCCATAACAGTCAAACTGGTTTTAGAAAAGGGAAATCGGCTATAGACAGTCTACTTCTAGTAGACCACCTATTAACTCGAGCTATCTCTAGAAGAAACCATGCTTCAATAATATCGCTAGACTTCGCAAAAGCTTTCGACCGTATAGGGATACACTCCATTCTAGACCAACTTGTAGCTTGGAAAACCGGACCCAAAATAATCAACTACATAAAAAACTACATGACAAACAGAAAAATACTTGTGGGCATCAACTCCGCATTCAACACTCTCAGTCGTTTCTTCACAATAGCCTACAACCAACATGCCGAAAAACTCACTCTTCACCGAAACATTAGCCTTAGCGCATATGCCGACGATTTTAATATCATACTAAAAATTAAAAACAAACATTTACATGTTTGCACAAAAAACATAATTGTAACTGCAACTTACTAGCCCAAAACATGCAAATACAAAACGTAACATCGCTAAACATACTAGGAATACTCTTTAATAACAAATACAGATGAAAAACACATGCAAATCAACTAACTTCTAACCTTAAAAAAACCATCAACATAATAAAACGCCTATCAAGCCCTAAATTTAATTGCAACACTTCCACACTTGTCAACAATCACAAAAACAACCCCTTATTGCAAAAGCAGACTACGGCCTTCCAATCTACGGATACTCCCCAAACTCAACTTTAAGAAAAATAAAATCCACGATCAACACAGCCTTCAGAACCGCTCTTGGAGCTTTCAGAACAACGCCAGTAAGAAACATCCTCTTCGAAGCACGTGTAGACACCCTGGTAGACAGACGAGACCTACTTACCTCAAAGCTTATAAAAACTATAATTAATGCCAACAACTCCCCAATTATAAAAATATTAAAAACCTACCGCCCCTCAAAACGTATCCAATACAAATCAACAATAGACCGAATAATAGAAAAATGCAAAGCCGAACAACTACCTTTTAAACAACAAAAAATATACAAGCAAACCTCAGGACCATAGAACACAAAACACTCAAAAATCGACACAACACTAAATATGCTTCATAAAAACAAAACGATCCCAGAAACATTCAGAAAATTATTCGCAGAAAAACAAACAAACGATCTCTCATATACCTACATTTACACAGACGGATCTCAGACAAACGATATAACCAGCCTTGCTGTCACAAATGAAACCGAAAATATCAAAATACAGATCCTACCATATTTCTCAACAGTCTTCACGGCAGAGCTTCTAGCTATCATAGAGGCCCTAGAGACTTTAAAAACAAAAAGAGGTATATTTTGCATCTGCTCAGACTCACTCTCCGATATTGAAGCCATGAAAAACCCAAATACCAGCGATTACTATACATCACACGCCCGCAACCTCCTACAAAAATTCAGAACCAAATTCAAAATTCTCTGGATACCAGGACACGTTGGTAATCCAGGAAACGAACTGGCAGACAGCCAAGCAAAATCCGCAACAAACCGGCCTCTTATAACTATTGAAAACCTTAACACACAGGACATCCTTAAATATATAAAAAACACACACTACAATAAATACCTCTCTAACATAACCAAAACATCAACTTGGTATCAAACAATGCCCCAAACACAACTTAACTGCTACCATCTTTTCAACCTACAAAAATGTTCGATCTCCCGAAGAGACCAAATAAAAATCACACGGCTCAGACTTGGACACACACAAATCACACACAAACACTACCTCGACCAACCCGCTCCAAAAACCTGCCCTTTCTGCAACGACGACATCTCCCTGGAACACCTGCTGGCCACCTGCAACTCTCTTAGGAACCAAAGATCCAAAATATTTAAAAATACTAACCCAATAGAGTTCCTATCAAGCCCCAACCCATCAAAGACATTAAATATTATACAATTTTTTAAAATCACTAATCTATTCCATCAAATATAATTTAACACTAACTTTAATAGCTTAAGTAGACACAAATAGCAAATATAATGTAAAACTGAGCTGAAGGCCCTGGCTGCCAACGCCCAAATTCCATCGCTAGCTCTTAATTTTAATTAATTGTTAGCTCTTTATAAATAAATAAAAATAAAAATAACTTCATATAAAATCCATATTTTTTAAACGGACGGAGATTTGGTTTGCACATATCGAGAGCTTACTGTGCTCAGCATTGTGTCCAGCATATAATTCATATATATCAATAAACATGAATACTAAAAGGCAAAGACACTTGCGATGACCTGTCAGTTCCGGGAGAATAAGGGATGGCCAGAATTAACATCAGAAATATATCTGGGTTCATGCGTGGTTGCTGAAAGATATTCCGACCCGGTCCCAGAGTAGAACGCAAAAGATTTAAGGCAAAAGAATCTTACTATTTATTGACTTAAAGTTAAAATTACATAATCAGTATTTTGATACCGCGGAATTTAGCCGCTCTGGAACGCTTTTCCTTCCGGAATGTCTTCCTCGTTAAGATCGTCGTCGTCTGTGTGAACGGTTTGCAAGGTAGTACTGAAAGTTTGAGAGACCGTCCAATTAATGAAGTGAGACAGGCCAGACAAGGCCTTTCAAAACTTAACAAGGGTTGAGAGTCCGTGAGGTCCGCCCCCGATAGAGAATAGTTTGACAGGCCCTTAGGTCTGCCAAATATGGAGAACAGTTTGAGTGGCCCTGAGTTCTGCTAAGGATAAAGGGCAGTTTGAGAGGCCCTAAGGTCTGCCAAATATGAAGAAGTTTGAAGGACCCTGAGGTCTTCCAAATAAGGAGAAGAGTTTGAGGTGCCGTGAAGTCTTCCAAATATGGAGAAATTTGAGAGGACCATTTAAGGAGAGTTTCGGGTTAACGAGCCGATCCGTCGGTGAGGTACTATGGTTAAAGACTTCGTCTTTATTACCAGCTCGAGCTCCTTAGGGCTGTTCCTTGAAGACGCCTAGATCTGCGCTACTATTGGAGTTTCAACGCGCCGGCGGAAACTATGAGCCTTAACAAAGGCTGCGACCCGCATTGTATAGGGACCTGCAGGGAATTAGTGTGCCCTCCAACTGTGAGGAATTATGCCCTTTATAATGTCGCCACATCAAGTTTAACCTTTCGCGCACGATCTTTGGCGCGCATTTAATTCAAATATTTTGCAGACTCATTATATTACGTCCCTAATTGTTTCTAGAGTTCGAACGTTATCCCGTGTAAACGTGTTTTCGATCGCTCCGCCTTGAGAGCTCTAAAACAACGAAGAGGCCATAAAAAAACACAGCGAAAAGACTCTGGCAGCAATGTCATATCGATATATTTCCTTGCGCATGTAAGAAACTGAAAATCCAATAAGCTAATTAAAACTTATTGCAATGTCAAACGTTAATAAAGCATTAACAAGTGCAACCGGTCGCGATCGGCAACAAAAACAATAAGACGAACGACGGTTGTCTTCTGCGCGAAATAATGCTTACATTTCAACTGACTCATTGGATGCAACAACAAAATCAACCTGAATAACTGCTGATGCAGACGGTGCGCGAGGTAAGGGCGGACGTTGCTATTCTTAGCGAAGCCTAGAGGGTGAGAGAGGGAGGAGAGTGGACCAAGGACCGCAAGCTGGACGACCTATACTGCGACCTTTTTTTTACAAGTAAGTTGCGTAGTTGTTTACATTTTTTAATATATTAATGTAGTTTAATATCATTGATTGTCATTGATTTTTGTGCCATTATTTTAGAAATCGTTCATGTGAGAGACAATCTCTCGCTGACTTTGTTCATTTGATGGCAAGTAATCATACCAAATAAAACAAAAAAATAAATAAATATAAATATTTATGCACAGTCAAACAGAATAAACATTGTTAAATAATTAACCACTGGCACATATCAATAAATATAATTGTAAAACAGTGCTAAATAAAAACACGTCTTCATTTCTGATTTATAATTTCAAACTGTTTTTATTTATTTTACTCCCTACTTAAAGTTAACTTTGAATTTCTTATATATAAAAAGACCAACGCAGTGGCCATGTATTTCCCTGTGGGAAATTTTCAGGCGGTTCAGGCGAACGCCACGCGTCACTAAAGTGCGATCTCTGAAATTTTCACTATGCCTCTTCCGTTTTGCAACTCGCCGAGATCGGACGCGTGCTCGATCGCTCCGCCGCACAACATCGAAGTCCCCGCAGGCACGCGGTGAGACTTCTCGGGACGCAAAGAGTCACGCGCACGCACGCGCACCTACCCGCCGTACCCAGTGCCACATCGCGACGCGATCGCCCACACACACGCGCGTCCGCACCTGCGCACACACACCTGCGCCCGCGCACACACACCTGCGCCCGCGCACACACACCTGGGCCCGCGCACACACACCTGCGCCCGCGCACACACACACCGGCGCCCACACCCGCGCACACGCACACGCACACACGCACGTGCCTGCCGGGTCCGTTGCACCGAGCCGTAGCTCGCGTGCCCCGCCGCCTCTTCTCGCCACGCGCACCGGCTGCATCGAGCAGGCCCGGCCCGCGTGCCGAAGGGATTCCGCGTAAGAATAAATATATATCCACTGTGAGGGCAGCAGCCAGGGCCCCTCTCATTATACAATAAAATTACATACACACACATACATAAAACTCCACTTGCGTATTCTTTGGCATCCGAATCCTCGTGCCCCCCTCTTCCTATTCCCACTCCTCGACTCAGGTTAGCGGCTCGTGCATGGTTTCTCATCCACGAGACGCATCTTGGCCGAGCACCCGTAGATTCCCGTAGACTCCGAGTTCATCCGGAGTACAAGATTCCCCGTAGGCTCCGAGTTCATCCGGAGTACTATATTCCCCGTAGGCTCCGAGTTTATCCGGAGTATTAGATCCCCGTAGGCTCCGAGTCTAGCAGGAGCATTAAATCCCCGTAGGCTCCGAGTCCATCCGGAGTATTAAATCCCCGTAGGCTCCGAGTCCATCCGGAGTATTGGATCCCCGTAGGCTCCGAGTTCAGCCGGGGCCTAACGACCCGTAGCCTCCGCGTCCATCCGGAGTAGTCCTCCCCGTAGGCTCCGAGTCTAGCCGGAGCATTAAATCCCCGTAGCCTCCGCGTCCATCCGGAGTAGTCCTCCCCGTAGTGGCCGAGCATACCCGGCATTAGCCTCCGAGTCCGGCCGGAAACACTCACGGCCGGGATCCGCGGGTGCAACGACCGCACCCACCCCGTGTCCGAGGTCCATTTCCCGGCACCCGAGTCTCGCACCTCCCAACGCGATCGGCCTCGAGTTCCCCGTACGCAATCTAGCTTGCGTTCGCGACCCATAGGTGGCGCTGTCCACATTTCCTCGCACGACCACTAGTCTGCGATCGCGATCCCCGCACGAGGCCTAGTTCGCAACCACGGACACCAGGGGGCACGCCAACCTCCAAGAATCCGAGGTCTATGTCCCAGATCATCTTACTCTGCCGCCAGACGAGAGCAACGCATGGCTAATATCTCGTTTCTAGGCATATCGCTACCCCGTACAAATTCCTACTACAGGTTCCACCCTTCTATATACATTTTCTTGTATAGGTTCCTTGGCCCCGACTGAGATTTTACCCCGGCCAGAGAACTACGTGACAAGTGGCGCCCGAGCAGGAACCTGATAGGGAGAAATACCACCTGTACGGGGAGTGCGTAACCCCAGAACGAGCGACATAACCTCAAAAATTTTGAAAAAAAAAGTTCTTGAACAAAAGTGAACAGTGAAACAAACGAAACGAAGAAGTAATCGCGCACGGTTCTAAGCCCACGAGCTTATTCGCGACCCCGAACAGTAAACGCGACCGAGTGATTGTGAACACAAACTAAATAAAGACTCCAACAAAAAGCCCCTGCGGCCCAAAAATACATCCAGCGAGAAATTTACTTTGACGAAGACCCAAGATCCAAAGAAGAAGCTACAAATCATGGACGCCGACCAGAAGCTAACCGGTGAGTTCGTTTCACGCTTAATTAAGAACCCTGCGGTCTCCTCGTGGTGGATATACTCCCGCTTGAAGGCCGAACTACTATCTTTTGCTGACGAATTCGGGTTTCCCGCCGAGGGACTCGTCGACGACCTACGTCGAAACTTCGCGACGCTAGTGAAAGATTCCGAACAGACCCAAGAGGTGTGGGCTTGACTAGCCGACCTCGAAAGACGGTATACAACCCGTGCCACGAGTCCCGTGCCCTCTGGAGAGGACAAGCCCGGCCCCAGCGGCCTCATTGCACCCGTAAACGCCGGAGTAAATCCCGGAAGCTCATCTGTAGGTCGTTCTCGTTCAACCCCTAGCTTCGCTGTCACTGCCCCTCTCCGTTGTCCGTGCATCGAGATGCTTTCACTGAAGCAAGCCAAGACCGACCTCGCCGAGAATTCGTCTGCGTTCCGGAGAGAATTCGCAAATGGGGTCTCCAATTCGACGGGTACTCTGACCCTCTCGCCTTCGTCGAACAGGTCGAAAGCCGGGCCTTATCCTACGTGATCGATCTAGAACTTCTCCCTCGCGCCATGGCAGAACTGCTGACGAGAAGAGCTGATAAGTGGTTCCAAACAAGCCGCCTGCAAGGGGCCGATTGGACCACTTTCCGTCGTGAATTCTTAGAATTTTTCCTCCCACCTCGATACCTCCAACGCTTGGACGACCAGATTCGGAGACGTGAGCAATTGGATGGAGAAACCTTTAATGACTTCATGTTGGACCTCCGCGTTCTCATGCGTCACGCTGGCTACGATGAAACCCAAGAGCTAAACAGATTATATGAAAATGTCGCGCCAGAGTATCAAATGTACATCCGACGGAGCGAGTTCCGGACCATTGGGGATCTAGCTCAACTGGCTACCGAGTTCGAGGCCGTCCAGAAACGGAGCCTCGGACGACAAAGTCACGACCGTGTCTTTTATCCTGCCACCGTATACCACCCGCCTTCGCCGGGTCGAGCTCAACCTGCGACTCCCGAAAGAATCACTCAACGAAGCTCACCCCGTGCGCCACCAGAACTCAGAGTGACCCCGCCAGCTAGGGTTAACAGAGTAACCACATCCGACAGTTCGGGATGCTTGCCGAAATTGTGGAGCACCAGGGCATTTCAGCCGCGACTGCCGAAATCCACGGCAATACTTTTTCTGGGACTGCGGACGACGTGACGTCCGAACCGTAGAATGCTGCCGACGCCCACAACCGGGAATCGGGAGCGGTCCCCTCGACCGGCGGAGTCCGTCGGGACCCAACTCAGCAGGGAACCCTCAGTAACCGCACCGCTTAGAATAGAGAGAGGGAGGATCGCCGCTGAGGTCGACATTAGCGGACACGTACGTCTGGCCACCATCGACACAGGGGCGTCTCGAAGTCTCTTTAGCCAGAACATCGCCGACGTAGTCGGACAACCCCATCAGTTTAGGGAAATTCGCACTCAAATAAATCTAGCCGACACGTCTCGAGTAGAAGTAACAAGGTTGCTCTTGGCGGACGTAACGCTCGCCCGGAAGTCGATACAGGTTCCTCTCTTAGTTATGCCATCCATGCTAGAGCCGTTAATCTTAGGGATGGATTTTCTAGCGTCCATCGGTACTACCCTCCGTTGTGGGACTGCAACTCTCACGTTGTCCCGACGCGGACCTGGGGAACGCGACGTGCCCAGGCCAAACGAACCGGAGCAAGTCGATCCGCCGGAACTACAACCTCGACCTCGACCTCGACCACGACAACCACCCGATCAGGAAGACACCCCAAGGACATTAACAGAACCACGACTAGGCCTAGCCAATCAGGACTTAGGACAACAGAGCTACCAGGAAAGCCGTGCACCCGAAGAGCCACGCAGCGGACATGAGACACGAAGTACAGCCAGCGAAGAAATCATCAGAGGAAACCAAGCAACGGAACACGCCGAGAACAACGACGCAGCGACACAGGAGATGCCCCTCGTGGAAGAACGTGGGGACAACGAACCAGGAATACGAGCAGAAAGGAACGCAGAGAACACACCACGAACGCACGACGAAGAGACCGGGCCTCAGAAGCCCCAACGACAGAGACACGAACATCAGGAAAACGACGACGACACCAATCCGCGTATCCAAGCGTTCCTCAGCGAACAATTGGCACGTTTCGAGGAAATGACAGGAGTAGCGAACATAGCCGAGCACCGGATCACCATGCGGGATGACCGGCCGATTAAGCAGCGCTACTTCCCGAAGAACCCCGCCATGCAACGCATCATCGACGAACAAGTAGACGCCTTACTGGAGCAAGGATGCATCGAGCCGTCGCGTAGCCCCCACAGCGCCCCACTAGTCCTGGTACGGAAGAAAACCGGCCAGTGGCGCATGTGTGTGGATTACCGACAGCTCAACGCCAAGTCCATCCCAGACGCATACCCGCTGCCGCGAATCAATCACATCTTGGAGCGACTGAGAAACGCAAAATACATCTCAACCTTGGACCTGCGCAACGGATACTGGCAAATACCCATGGCCACGGACAGCCGAGCATGCACCGCGTTCACGGTGCCCGGAAGAGGCCTTTTTCAATGGCGAGTCATGCCTTTCGGATTGCACTCCGCCCCGGCGACATTTCAGCGTGCGCTAGATAGCGTAATAGGACCCGACCTCGATCCGCACGCATTCGCCTATCTCGATGACATTATTGTCATCGGCGCCAGCCTAGAGGAACACATGGATAACTTGCGACGAGTCTTCGAACGATTGAGGAGAGCCAACCTGCGCATTAACCAGGAGAAGTGCTCATTCTTCAAGAGGAAGATAGCCTATCTAGGTCAGTGATCAAGGCATCCACACCGATCCGGACAAAGTGGCCGCCGTACGGAACCTGAGTCCTCCCACGAGCTTACGGGAGCTGAGGAGATGCCTCGGCGTGGCCTCGTGGTATTGGCGATTCGTGCCTAACTTCGCCTCGGTCGTCCAGCCCATGACGAACCTACTACGGAAGAACCAGCGGTGGAAATGGGAAACTGAACAACAGAGCGCCTTCGATCTCCTGAAAACTTTACTGCCAGACGCACCCGTGCTGGCCTGCCCAGACTTCTCTGCCAAGATGACGCTACAGACCGACGCGAGTAACTACGACCTCGGAGGAGTTCTGACACAGGAAATCGACGGTCAGGAACAAGTCATCGCCTATGTCAGCCGGAAATTGGATGCCGCGGAGCTAAACTATTCTCCCACAGAAAAGGAATGCCTGGCCATTGTCTGGGGAATACGAAAGCTACGTTGCTACCTCGAAGGTTATAGATTCGATGTAATCACCGACCACCTGGCGCTTAAGTGGCTCGATCACATCGAGAACCCGACCGTCAGGATCGCCAGATGGGCTTTAGAGCTCCAACAGTACCAATACGATGTACACTATCGCCGCGGAAAGTACAACGTCGTCGCTGATGCCCTATCACGGCAACCATTGGATTATCTACAGAGGCTCGCACAAGACGGACACCACTGCAAGTGGTTACAACAGAAGATGAAAGACGTCCGCGAGGACCCGCAGAAGTTTCCCGACTTCATCATCGAGAACGGTGAGCTATACCGACACCTCGGTCATCGTCCTGACGACCAGGATTACATCCCCTGGAAACTGTGTGTCGCAGCCGAACATCGCCCCCGAATCTTGGAGGAATGCCATGATGCGCCCACAGCCGGCCATCTCGGCGTTCGGAAGACTATCATTCGGATCTCGCAGATGTACTACTGGCCAGGGATGTTTCGAGATGTGAGACGGCACGTTCGACAGTGCATCCCGTGCCAGAAGTTCAAGACGGAACAACGACAACAAGCTGGGAAGATGCTTACGAGACAAGTCAGCGAACCCTTGGGAATCTTATGTGCCGACTTCGTCGGACCTTTACCCCGTTCCAAGGAAGGGAATACCATGCTTCTCGTATTCTTCGACAGCTTCACCAAGTGGGTCGAGCTGGTACCCCTACGGAAGGCAACCACGGCAACTCTTAAACGGGCCTTCCGCGAGAGGATACTAAGTCGATTCGGAGTTCCACGGAAAATGGTGTGCGATAATGGCACCCAGTTTACCAGTAAGGCGTTCAGGGCCTTCCTCACGGAGAAAAAAACCCAACCGAACGTGCAAACCGCACCGTCAAGACGATGATAGCATAGTACGTGGAGAACAGTCAAAATACATAAGACAGCTTGCTACCGGAACTGACACTCGCCGATCACTTGAAAGAAGTCTTTCAGATCGTGCAGAACAACTTGCAGAAAGCCAGCCGAGATCAGGGAGACGCTACAACATGCGTCGACGCACATGGAAACCTGCGATGGGATCGTTAGTCCTCGTTCGACAACACCATTTGTCTAAAGCCGCCGAAGGTTTTGCAGCAAAGCTCGCCCCAAAGTTTGACGGACCCTATAAAGTGGTCGCTTTTCCCTCGCCTAACGTCGTCCGAATCCGCTTACCTGGCCAGCGAAAAGGCCGTCTCGCAAATATTGGGGACTTAAAAGCTTATTATTCTTCTTCCACAGGTAACTCCGATGACGAAGACGACGAACCAGCCGACGATGGCACCGGCGATCATCCCGGGCCATCCCAACGAGGTCAACCGACCAACATTAACAACGAGGGGTGATTATAAGTAGCCCAACCACAACTCTGTGCCCCACTAGACTTAAGATCTTTGTTAACCCTTAAGCCATCAAAACCAGTTAGGAGTTCCATTGCTGATGCCCACTAACTCTCACTTCTAAATAGCTCTAGAACTAAGCTAGTATAGTTACTCTCCCACAGATCTACCCACAGCATGGAGACCATCACCATTCTGTCCAGTAACAGCGAGGGAGAACCCGGACCCAGCTCCAGGACTCGAAACCAGTCTGCAGCCACTCGGGACCCCCGGCTACGCCCAGGAACGGCGTACACCGGGCGGTCCACCCGGTCATGCTCGACGGGCAGGCGCCAGCCTGGAGATTTCCGACGGGCGACGTCATCCCCGCCGGAGGTCTCTAGTGCTCGGACACGGCCCCGCCGAGGAGCGTCAGACTGCGCACCCCCCACCAGAGCCGTTTCTCCCCACTACGTGGACGCCAACAGAGAGCGAATCTACGACCCCTCGTCGCGAGCAGACGTCGTAGGCCAGGGTAGCTCCTCGCCCCACGTGCTCGACACGGAGAAAGACCCAACCAGGTCAGACGAGGAGACCTCTTCGTATCGCCCGAGTCTAACCGGGTCCTACGCAGAAGTCGTCTATGACCCCTACGACCGTGACGACGACGACCTACCGAGCTCCGCAGGGTCGGAGAAGGACGTGGATGAGCATCCGGCGCCGTACGTCGAGGACGTCACCGACGAGCGAGGTCCACGGGCACCGTTCGTGGAAGACGCCTGTGAGGAGGAAGACGACGCAGAAGGACGACAGCGTACCGGTCGAGGGCGTCCAGCACTATGTGTACACGGACGAGGAGCGCTCGTGGTACCACAAGGGGTCATGGGTGTACCTGACCACGACCACCTACGAGACCATCCAGGTCGCGGCGCCGTACCGACCCCCCGAGAGATAGGCCAATCGATAGTGGCGAACTAGTTCAGTGAACGCCACGCGTCACTAAAGTGCGATCTCTGAAATTTTCACTCTGCCTCTTCCGTTTTACAACTCGCCGAGATCGGACGCGTGCTCGATCGCTCCGCCGCACAACATCGAAGTCCCCGCAGCCACGCGGTGAGACTTCTCGGGACGCAAAGACTCACACGCACGCACGCGCACCTACCCGCCGTACCCAGTGACACATCGCGACGCGATCGCCCACACACACGCGCGTCCGCACCTGCGCACACACACCTGCATCCGCGCACACAAACACCGGCGCCCACACCCGCGCACACGCACACGCACACGCACACACGCACGTGCCTGCCGCGTCCGTTGCACCGAGCCGTAGCTCGCGTGCCCCGCCGCCTCTTCTCGCCACGCGCACCTGCTGCCTCGAGCAGGTCCAGCCCGCGTGCCGAAGGGATTCCACGTAAGAATAAATATATATCCACTGTGAGGGCAGCAGCCAGGGCCCCTCTCATTATACAATAAAATTTGGCATCCGAATCCTCGCTCCCCCCTCTTCCTATTCCCACTCCTCGACTCAGGTTCGCGGCTCGTGCTTGGTTTCTCATCCACATCTCATCATCTGCATGCTTGCTCGTAGTATTTGATTCCCGTAGACTCCGAGTTCATCCGGAGTACTAGATTCCCCGTAGGCTCCGAGTTCATCCGTAGTACTAGATTCCCCGTATGCTCCGAGTTTATCCGGAGTATTAAATCCCCGTAGGCTCCGAGTCCATCCGGAGCATTAAATCCCCGTAGGCTCCGAGTCTAGCCGGAGCATTAAATCCCCGTAGGCTCCGAGTCTATCCGGAGTATTGGATCCCCGTAGGCTCCGAGTTCAGCCGGGGCATAACGACCCGTAGCCTCCGCGTCCATCCGGAGTAGTCCTCCCCGTAGGCTCCGAGTCTAGCCGGAGCTCCTAGGGAGTCCTCCCTGTAGTGGCCGAGCATACCCGGCATTAGCCTCCACTTTTCCTCGCACGACCGCTAGTCTGCGATCGCGACTCCTAGGTGGCGATGTCCACATTTCCTCGCACGAGGCCTAGTTCGCAACCACGGACACCAGGGGGCACGCCAACCTCAAAGAATCCGAGGTCTATGTCCCAGATCATCTCGCTCTGCCGCCAGACGAGCGGAACGCATGGCTAATACCTCGTTTCTAGGCATATCGATACCCCGTACAAATTCCTACTACAGGTTCCACCCTTCTATATAAATATTCTTGTATAGGTGTTTGTTCTTGTTCAAGGTGTTTGCTGTCATTAAATGGTACGAATCTATCTCGAAGTTGTACACTAAATATTCTGAATTCAAATGCACCATGGGCAAGCTTTCTTCTGACCAAACTGGAACTGGAATTACCCTGTATTCTTTTGATGGATGTCTGCTAAATAAAGGGATCTTAGCATTAATTATCACTTCGTTGTCAACAAAAAGTCCCCTAGCTGTTAAAAGAGTATATACTTCTTTCAGATCTGTACCAGTTCTTTTCCCTGGTAACACTAGTGTCTCAGATAGACTTTCTTTAATCTTTGTTATTTCCTCTTTTAACTTACCAGGCCTAATAATGTTAGTATTAAGCCGGCCATGATTTATGTCAATCAATAAGCTTATTATACCTTATTTAAGCTGGTCAACTGCTTTGTTACCATAAAGAAATTTATGGACTCCTTATAAACATAAAAATTTTCTTGAAGTAAAGCAGTCATATTTTCGATTCGTTTATTCATTTTTTTTAAATTATCGTTTACTTCCTCATTAGTCTTTTTCAAAATATTAGTTGTTGAATCTACTATGGACAATTGTTATTTGCCTAGTTCATTGAGATTGTGTTGATTATCTAAGAAGTTTCTCATATTTTGCTCTATTTGTACCCTATCATCTTCGTCCATAATTCCAAATATCATATGATATAAATACCCCATGAATTCTAACGGAGCGCGTTTCGTTCTTCTGTTGCTATGAGCCATAAACAATTTATTGTTTTCTTGTAACTCATTCAGTTGATTTAAGGTATCTAACACGAGGTTACACTGATCTTCGAAACCATGAAGTTGATCACATACTTGCCTCAATTTATTTACTAGTGCACTCCCCTTGCTTATCATTTGAAAATAAGCATCCATGTTATAGAAAACTACCAAATTCCAAGAAGAAGTGACAATTTCTACTTCGTTCATTGGATCCAGATATATGGCTGACGTTTTATTTATTGTTTCCATTTTATATTTTGGCGTGCTTGCTGAAAAAGGCATTAGATAGCTGACAAAATAGCATCAACATTAGCAAGCTCATTATTAACCCCAGCTTGGATATTTTAGATCCACCGATTGTTAACCTTCTGGTTTTAGGTTCTTCTTCATTACTTCCGGCAGCCTTTATGCCGATAAGAGGGCAAATCTTACTGATTGGCCGAGAAATGCATGCATCTTGTATTTTAACTTTTACTACACGAACTTTCTCATCTTTTCCTTTGTGTATTTCTTCGATCTTTCCTAACGGCCATCTTGATGGATGACAATTTTCATCCTTTTTGAGCACTACTTGTCCTTTATCTATGTTGGGTACATTCTTTTTTCATTTGTATCTCTGTTGTAGGGTGTGCAAATAGTCCTCCTTCCATTTTATCCAAAAATCTCTTTTCATTTTTTGAATTAACTTCCACTTGTCTAGATTTCCTATTTTGTCTTTCTCCTCTATGGGTTTAATTACATTCAAAGGTGGTCGTCCTATTAGAAAGTGTCCGGGTGTCAGAACATCATTGTCTTCTATATCGTTGTCTGATAAATATAGAGGACGTGAGTTCAAAATTCTTTCTATCTGGCATAACAAGGTTGACATATCTTTGTACGTCAAGCTTCCGTCGCCAATAACCCGCTTAAGATGGTATTTGAAAGAGTTCACTCCGGCCTCCCAGATACCTTCAAAGTGAGGTCCTGTCGGGGGAATGAAATGCCATTCAATCCTTTCCCGAGTTGGGAATTTTCTTTAATGGCTTTTGCCAATTGTACGCCCAATTTTCTAGCTGCGCCTACAAAATTTGTTCCATTATCGGAATAAATTGTAGCACGTTTACCTCTTCTTCCGATAAACCTTCTGAGTGCCGCTAAGAAAGCATCAGTAGTTAAGTCGCTTTCGACTTCAAAATGTATTGCCTTTGTTGCCATACAAACAAATACAGCTATATATCCTTTGTAAGCTTTTTGACCTCTATTTTTAGAACATTTAACATAATAAGGTCCTGCATAATCAACACCTGTATTTAAAAATGGATATGACATTTTACTCTATATTTTAGAAGATTTCCCATTACCTGTTGTGCTGTGATTTGTCGGTATCTGGCCCATTTTGGACACTCGTTTAATTTTTTCTTCAAAGAATTTCTTAATCCGAATATCCAATATTTTCGTTAGATATAAGTTCTCATTAAATTTATTCCACCATGTAAGGCTTCTTTATAGACATTTTCTATAATCAGTCCAGCAATGTGCCCTTTGTCGAGAATAATTGGATGCTGGTTTTGGCGTTTGGCAATCTGCCGCCCACTTTAATAATTTTATCCACATCAATAAATGGATGCAAACTCAAAGTTTTGGAATTAATTTTGATTTCTTTATTGTTGAGCATACTGTTAAGCTCTGGACTAAATTGGAATTCCTGCTTTACAATTATTAGTTCTGCATATTTTAATTCATTGACCGTTAAGAAGCACGGATAGGATTTACCTTTCGTTTTCATTTTAA
Source organism: Drosophila punjabiensis (assembly GCA_008042585.1). Taxonomy (NCBI): domain Eukaryota; kingdom Metazoa; phylum Arthropoda; class Insecta; order Diptera; family Drosophilidae; genus Drosophila; species Drosophila punjabiensis. The sequence continues at coordinate 70,069 of VNJR01006116.1, read as the reverse complement.
TAAATTTTATGTAGCATATTACCCGTTTTAGTTTGTGAATGCATGAATATTTTTCCAATAGATTATAGATCAGATCCCCATCTGTTGTCAACACAGTATTGACACTTGCTTCTTCCTCAGCGTTTGGCTGAGGCGGCAAATTCTCTTTTGATTCTTTTAGCCAACTTGGCCCATTCCACCAAAGATTAAAATCTACTAACTCGCTAGAGGAAATTCCTCTTGAAACTGCGTCCGCTAGGTTATCTTCTGATCTAACGTGATTCCATTCTACTTCTGTACATTTTCGAATGTCATCAGTTATTCGCTTACTAAATTTGACTTTGCTTGCTTCTAATCCAGGCTAAAGCTTATATATAGGTTAATAGATTCTCTAATTTCTTGAAAAAGTTTATTTAGTAGTTGTGCTGCACATAGTTTTAGCTTTGGAATTGTTTTCCTATTTTTAATCGGATTAACCCTGCTTTTGCTAGCTAGTATTATCACTGAATTTCCAAACTTAGCATAAACTATTGCAGCATACGCCTTTTCCGATGCGTCAGCAAACCCGTGAAGTTCAGTACTTGAATTTAAATTGTATTGGATCCATCTTGGTATTCTAATCTATTCTAACAATGATAGATGTTCTTTGTAGCTTTCCCATTCACTTGCATAATTATTAGATAATTCTTTATCCCAGCTATTCTCAGAAAGCCAAAGTTTCTGCACAAAAAGTTTTCCAGTTACGGTTATTGGGGCTAACCATCCTAAGGGATTATAAATTTTTGATAATGTAGACAGCACCGTTCGCTTGTTTTCTTTTTTGGTAGCCGCTACATTAACGCTGAATTTGAACTCATCCCGTTGGGGCTCCCGTTTGGAAGTCCAAACGCTTTGACGAACTCGTTTTTTTTAATCTGTATTATTTTGTTGTGCCCAGTATCTCTACAATTTGTAATATTTCTTGTTTATTTGAAATCCATTTCCTTAAATTCAAGTTAACTGACCTGAATTCGCTGGGAATTTGTTTTATGACATCTATTGCTTCTTCTATTGAACTGGCTCCTCCATATAAAAGTAGCTTCTAATTATATTCCTGATTTGTTTATTTCTGCAATTGTCGGAAATTATTAGCAAAACTCCGGTAGCTAAATATGGTGCAGATGCAGTACCATACGAAACTGTTTTTAATTTATAAGATTTTATTTTCTCATTTGGAGAGTCTCTCCACAATATATATTAATATTTCTGATCTTTCTCATCAACGAATATCTGACGGTAAATTTTCTTAACGTCCGCTGATATGACGTACTTCCATTTACGTCATTTCAATATTATATCAAATATTTCTTTCTGTACTCGGGGTCCAACCCACATAATATCATTGAGGCTTTTATTGTTTGTAGTTTTGGCTGAAGAGTCAAACACTACCCTCAATTTCGTGGTTAAACTGGTGTAACGGATGGGTTCTTGTTCAGGAGCAGTTCCATATGCAGACACCGATAGATATAAACGTTAGAAGTTAGGGCCTATCGATAGAAGTTAGGGCCTATCGATAGAAGTTGATCGACGATAACGATTCGAAGAATCGATGAAGATGAAGAGGAGAACGATTGCAGAGATAGAACAGAGAGCACGAAAAGTTTAAGTCAATCTCCATATAAGTTTCATAATCTTAACCTGTACACATAAGCCAATAAATATTACTCCACCACTCGAAAAAGCCATCCCTTTACAGTTCAGAAGTGGGATAATTCGAGATGGCTATGTATAAGAGGCAGTAACAGTGAGAGACATGGAGAGGCAGCAGCAGAATCGTCGGCGTTGGAAGTTTGTAATGGGACAGGAGTTCCCAAAGGTCAAGGCGACAAGAGATTCCAAATAACGGATAAGGCATCCTTTCCTACGTGGCAGATGGATTCAGAGCAGAGAGTTCCGGAATCTTGGTGAACCTGGAGTTGTGCATGCAAAAAGCTTGTGTTTATGCGTGGCGTCATTGCGTAATTCATGACATGCAAAGGGCTTGCATGTATGTGTAGCGTCGTTGTGAAATTCACAGGAGGTGAAGATCAGACGTGGTGAAATACCGATCTCGCTTGCAGACGGGTAAACAGTGTTGCTCGTGGGTGCAAGATTCTGCGTGCAAACGATTGTGGTTGTGCGTACCCAGAAATACAGGCAAAGTTAAGAGAGAGACGATCAGCGTTGGAGAAAATGGTGAAAATAGCAGAACTCAAGGCGGACCAGTTGCGGTACCTCTTGAGGGAGAGGAACTAAGGAGTTTCGGGCTCCAGAGCAGAGCTAGTGCAGAGACTAGTGGAACATGAGGGTTCAGAAGACGTAAAGATAAACCAACATGATGAATCCATCGCAACACAGGCAGCTGCGATTTCCCAGTTGCAAGAGCAGATGACGACACTGACAGCCTTGATAACGCAGTTTGCCAAAAAAGCGGCAACAGACAAGCATCGGTCAAGGAAATAGCAAATACCTAAATACCTTGCCAGAATACGACCCAGGAGATGAGAATTTAATCTCAGTCAACCAGTTCATCGATCGTGCCAACAAGGTGGTTGGTATCAATGGGATGAGAAATTTGTGCTTTTAGCCATCTACACCAAGCTGAAGGGTCCCGCCAAGATGTGGCTCGATTCTTCTCAGATTCTACACACGACGTGGAACAGTTTCGCAGAAGCTATCCGAGAGGAGTTCGGAGCGGAGCTAGACGAGGCCGAAATTAATTTTAGCATGGCCAATGCGACCAGAAAATCGAAGGAAACCGTATGGGAGTACTCTTTCCGGATGTCAGCACTTGGAGTGCAATTTAAGCTAAGCGAAGCAGCAGTAATTCGATATGCTAGAGCAGGACTACAGCACAGGGAGTTGCAAAACAGTATTGCAGCCATCCATTTTTCGTCGATGAAGGAGTTTCGGGATGCCGCCGAGTCCTATTTTATAAACCGAGGTCGACCCAGTACATATAAAAAAGAGTTTGTATCCAAATAAAGTAACTTCGGGGGAAAGCTGGAAAATGAGATGAAGCAATCGAAGCCAAAGGAAGCAAAGACGTTTTACAATTGCAGAGATCCTGGGCATTTTGCTAATTCGTGCCCCAAGGAGAGGAAGAAGCCTCGCTGCACCAAATGCAATAAATTTCATGCCGCCAATGAAAACTGCCAAGTCGCACCGGTGATGCGTTTGGGCGTATCCAATCACGACAAGCTGTTCACAAAGAGAATCGGTATCAATGAGAAAGGATATAACGCATTTATTGACACTGGAAGCCAAGCAAGTATCATTCGCCAATCAGTTGCTGATGAGATCGACGCAGATCGCCAAGAGTGTGCCTTAAAAATCGAGGGCATATGTGGAGGCTCACGTATTCTTACCGAAGCCATGGTTGTAGACATCGACATTGCTGAAAAAAATGGTTACAGCCAGAGTATACATCGCAGACGATAATCTATTGCAAGAGGACCTGTTGCTGGGACAAGATGTCATCACTCGTGCTGAACTATTGTTAAATTTTGAGCCAGGCGAGACGGAAATCAAGCGAGCAGTTCAACAGCCGGTAACATCTTCAAGAGAGAGTAATTTTCAAAAGCTTCTTGTCAATTTCCAGATCGATGAAGAAAGAACCAAAGTACGAAGTCTGCTGGAGAAGTTCTCTGACGTTTTCTCCACAGGGTTGCAAGGCATAGGCAAGACAAACGTCGTCCAGGCACAAATTGCTGTTGAGAGTGGCCAAGTCGTTTCTCAAGCGCCATATCGAGTTCCCGAGCCAAAGAAGGAAGTCGTTGGTAAAATGGCCGACGAGCTATTGAAGTTGGACATTAATACTCCGTCAACATCAGAATACGCCAGCCCAGTTGTGCTCATCAAGAAACCGAACGGTAGTGATCGGCTCTGCATCCATTACCGCCGCCTAAACAAGCTGATCAAGAAGGAAAACTTCCCGTTGCCAAATATCGAGGAGAGGCTGCAGGAAGCGAAGCGTTTCACATATTTCTCATCGTTAGATTTGAATAGCGGCTATTACCAGATCGAAATGGAACCCGAGACCAGAAAATTCACTGCGTTTATCACCACGGAGGGACTATTTGAGTTTAAGCGTCTTCCGTTTGGGCTAAAGAATGCACATGCTGTGTTTAACAGGCTCATGGCAGAATTACAGAGACGCGTGCAGAAAGGCGATATGATGCACTATATGGACGATATCCTAACTGGCAGCCAGACGTTTGACGAGATGCACGAGAAACTCGAGAGAATTCTTCGAGTTCTGCGAGAGTGCGGACTAACTTTGAATCTGGACAAGTGTGAGTTGTATAAACAGCCAATCACATTTCTTGGACATAAGATACACAACAATGGAATCAGCGCCGGAGAAGTCAAGACTAATGTCATCGCAGAATTTAAAAAGCCGACTAACGTAACCGAAGTGCGACAGTTTTTGGGTCTCACTGGTTATTTCCGGAAATTCGTACCCGGGTATGCAGTAATATCTGAGCCCTTGCGAATCCTTTTGCGCGAAAACCAACAATTCAAATGGGAGCAGCCCCAAGAATATGCCTTTGAAGAGCTGAAGAGATGCCTTACGTCGAAGCCTATCGTCACGAGCTACCGCCTAGATACTGAACATGAAATTCATACGGATGCGAGCGCCGTTAGACTAGCCGGAGTTTTAATGCAGAAATATGAAGATCAACTGACGCCAATCGCATGTTATAGCCGGGCCACTTCCAAACCAGAGAAAAATTACCACAGCTACGAACTAGAAGCCTTAGCCGTCGTTGAGTCTTTGGAGCGATTTAAATACTATATTTATGGAAAAATGATCAAGGTTGTCACCGATTGTAACGCTTTGAAGACGACCATGGAAAAACGAGAGCTGATACCCAGAATTGCAAGATGGTGGTTACGAATCCAGGAGTTTGACGTCGACATTGTTCATCGAGCAGGAACACAAATGGGTCACGTTGATGCGCTAAGTCGAGCGCCATTTGAAGAAGCTGACTGGTTGTTTGCCTACAATATGAGAAGATCCAGAAAATCGTTGCTGATCTGAAAAACAATAAGAAATCCGAAAACGACGAGTATGTTATCGAGCAAGATCGTCTTTTCCGCAAACATGAGACCAAGCTTTTATGGGTTGTACCGAAGCAGTTGAGATATCATATTCTTCACGAATGCCACGACAAACCATCAGTCGGATTAAGAATCTGTTTTGGTTCCCCAGAATGCGCAATTTCGTCAAGAGCTACATTAAATCCTGTGTGGGCTGCGCAGTGTATGAAATAGCAGGTGGACGCCAAGAGGGCCAGTACCACTATGATGACAACAAGCCGATTCCTTTTTCAGTTCATATGGACCACCTGGGACCTTTTCCAAAGAGTTCAAAGAGAAACGAACATATTTTGGTGCTAGTCGACGCATTTACCAAATTCACTATCGTTCGAGCAGTAAAGAGTACAGCAACAAAACACGTCCTAGATGCCCTGCAAGAAGTCACGAGCTACGTTGGAATGCCAGACAGAATCGTTACCGATCGAGGTACCGCCTTCACCTCAAAGGACTTTGAGAAATACTGCAAGTCAAATAATGTAAAGCACATACTTAACGCCGTGAGAAAACCAAGAGCCAACGGTCATGCAGAACGGACAAATCGAATTATTTTGTCGATGCTATTGCCTTCCAATGAAAACGAAAAACGTTGGGACGAAACGCTGCGATCGATCCAGTGGAGCATCAACACCATGGTAAATAGTACTACTAAATGCTCTCCATTCCAGTTGCTATACGGTTATGAGCCCCGAGATGTCCTCAAAAACACGCTGACGAGCGTGATCCAAGATCAAGAGCCGAGTATGATGACAGATGCCGAACTAGAGAAGCTCCGAGAAGACGCTGCAGCCGCAGTTAACGATCATAGAGCCGCCGCCAAGAGAGGGTACGATGCCAGCCATTCCAAGCCAACTAGCTACAGCACTGGAGATATTGTTCTAGTTGAGAACGAGCCGTTTAGCACGGGCACATCGCGCAAGCTAGAGCCGCGCCCTTTATCATATCCAAAGTGCTGCCCAGCGATCGTTATCTAGTTGAAGATATTCCACATGCACAGCGAAAGCAGACACTACAAGTCGGTGTATTCATCCGATAAGACGAATCGATGGTGCGAACTACCTCCTGATGAGCCAGATGAAGATGACACCGATGTGTTCTTGTCCAGGAGCAGTTCCATATGCAGACACCGATAGATATAAACGTTAGAAGTTAGGGCCTATCGATAGAAGTTGATCGACGATAACGATACGAAGAATCGATCTCCATATAAGTTTCATAATCTTAACCTGTACACATAAGCCAATAAATATTACTCCACCACTCGAAAAAGCCATCTTATTACACTGGTATCCCTAAGCACTGCTTGGTGAGGCAAGTAATATTTGCCTTCTTTTTTTGATTCCGCCATATGTCCGAGATCCATATATTCCTTTATAAAATTTGTATAATCTTTCCTTAACCTTTCATTACGCTGAAATTTCTTCTCTAAATTTATAAATCGTGCCATTGCTTGCGGCTTTGATTCTCCCAATGATTTGTCGTCTTTGAAAGGAATCTTGACAATATATCTACCACTTGAATCTTTGAATTGAATTTCTGTTTCAATGCCAGATTTGTCTTCATTTTCCAATACCCAGAATCGTTCTAGATCTTGAACTTCAATAGTAGTTGCAACTATAGCCCTTAGACCTTAGACTTAGTACACCCAGAGATAATCCACCCAAAATTGGTATTCTGATATAAACAACCCATTAATTTTTGTCAAGCCTTTCCTCATGATATGTGTGTATAAATCCGCCCCAATAATCACATTAACTCGACCTGGCTTATTAAAGTCCGGGTCAGCTAATACGAAGTTTTGCCATTTGGATTTATCTAGATTTATCTCATTTATAGGTAGGGCTTTTATTAACTTTGGCAGTATTATTGCCTGAGTTACCAATGGCTTCTTTGAGTTGAAGCCGTTTATCATCAATTTTATTTTATATTTTGACACACATGTATCTAAATATCTAAATATTCGCTTGTACATCTTATGCGTCTAAAATGTTTAAGACATTTTGTACATTGTTGTACTTTTTGTACGATTTCTAATCGCTCCGTGGGATTCATCATTCATTTAAACTTGTGACATTGGGTTATCACGTGTCCCACCATTTTGCAGATTGGACATTTTTCATATGAATAATTATTTTTATTTGAAAAATTAAAATTTTCAGAAGTATAAACATTTTTTGATAGATTTGTATTTTTATTAACAGGTTTTTTCTCCTGAACGGAGCTAGTCGAACTCAGTCGCTGCTCCAAAAAATCTATAACATCGGATAATTTCTGGATGTCCTTGGTCTTTTTTATAGGACTCTCATATAATTGAAGAGTCTGTGTATTGAATTTTCTGAGCACCATATGCGCAAATAACACATCGACCTCATCCGTTAGATTGGCCTTTACCTTTATGATGTGTATTGTCTCATTAATGGTGTCAATAAAATATTTATTTTTTCTGACGGAATCCATATTTAAAATTGACAAATCCATCAACCGATTCAATTGCTCTGAGAAAACCTTACGATTATTTTCGTACCGCTTGGTTAGAAGGTCCCAAGCGGCATCGTAATTTTCAGCAGAGCCCATTAAGAGATGAGCGACCACATTTCGCGCTTCACCTTTTAAGGCCGACTTCAAATAATTAAATTTTAAGGAGGTACTGAGACTCTCCCTCTCTCAATTTAATAAATAATTCTTGAAAAATGTCCCACTCTTTGGAATCGCCGCCAAATGAGGGTACCTCGATTTTTGGTAGGGTCGGTAAATCTGGAATTTTACACATACCCTCCAATTTTACCTCGCCTTTCTCTTTCAGCTGTTCGTTTATTTCAGATGAGATATTTTGGATATCAAATTCCAACTCGTTGAGGGCTGACTCGAAATCTAAGCTACATGCTAATACTTTCGTCTTAAGATCGGTAACATTTTGACAGAGGAAATGAATCTTATTTTTCCTAATACGCAATGTTTCGCGTTCCTGGCTCTGTATTTCTACATATGTTTCGTCTAAACAGTCCCTCAGTTTTTTAACTTTTTCTTCTAATAAAGGGTGACTGTGTTCCTCTTTGCTATTTGAAGCTGACTGCGCGACCTTTTCTTGTATAAGGTGAAAAGCATTTATAATCTGCTCATACCTCTTTTTGTTAAAGTAGTCGTGGTCTATGGGGCCTAAACTCACTAACATTTTGTGATTGGATTCAAATTCTTTTTCCAATTCATTTAAATATTTTATCTCCTGACTTGAAAAATTGGTAATTTCTCTCGCCACAATTTCCCCACAAATCTTATTCAGTTCAGCCTGCCTTTTCAGCAGGCTTAGGATGTGTTCGGACAACATTTTATTCATATATTCTTATATATTTTTTTTTTATATGAGCCCCTGAGTGGTATAAGTCCAAAATTAAAAAAATTTGCTATTTCTCATCAATTCCTATTAAAGTGATTTAATCTGAAGAGACAAGCCAAATTTTTATTTTGCTTTTTATTAATATTTTTTTTTTAATATACTGGCTTCCACTTAATAAGATCTTATAATATATTTAAAACATTATTTTCATATTGTTATTCCTATTATTCGTTTTTTGTTTAATTATTAAAATAATATTGATTTAAGAATTTCTTATCTGCCTGGTGCTGTGTTGTTGTCGCCGCTGGGTGGTCGCCGCTGCCGATGTTGTAGGGGTGAGGGCTAGTTGACGGTGCTGTCGATGTCGTCGCTGCCGCTGTAGTAGCTGCAGTCGCTGTCTTCGCTGTCATCGCTGTCGTCGCTGCCGTCGCTACCGTCGCTACCGTCGCTACCGTCACTGCGTCGCTGCCGTCGGTGCAGGTGTAGTTGCTGCTGCTGATGTCGGTGTAATCGCGTGGCTCAATATATAATTTTTAAGTGCTACGCAATAATTCGATTCTCCTTTTTAAATCGATTTAGTTTATTGCCAATGCACTTTTTATATTTTTTCAGTTTGCATGCATGTTTGAATGTGCAATTCACTGCTGATATTTATGGTCTCAGCATTCCTTCCCAAATGTTTACTGGTATTATAGCAACCTTTAGCTTTATTGTTAGTCTATAAGGTGCTTTTATAAAAACATTAAAAAAAATTTTGTGTATATTTTAAGTTTTATTTGTTTATTATTTTTAGTCACACTTCTTTACTGCTGATGTCTATGGCCTCAGTACGCCTTACCAAACTATTAATTGGTAACTGGCAACCTTTAGCTTTATACCAAGACTAAAGTGCCTATGTTTAATAACATAAAAGATTTTAGAATATCTTTTTGTTTTTATAGTTATATACTCTATTTTTTACCACGGGTGGGGGGAAACAAGAGATAGTTATTTTAGTAGCCCTACTATTCCAAGGTGCTGGTTTTTCAAAAACTCTGAACTGCTTACCACAGGGGGGAAAGTTGCAGAGTGTCTCGAAGGACCAAAATGTAAAACAGTGCTAAATAAAAACACGTCTACATTTGCTGAGTTATAATTTCAAACTGATTTTATTTATTTTACTCCCTACTTAAAGTTAACATTGAATTTCTTATATATAAAAAGACCAAAGCAGTGGCCATGTATTTCCCTGTGGGAACTGCAAACGCGATACTTTGCCCGCGGACCTCACCTTACGTTTTCAGGCGGCTATATTGGTTTATATATATATATATATTTATTGACTATAAATTTGTGTTCATGTGTGAACAATCACAATTAGATAAATAAATAATTATATACGCAAATCGGAGCAATAAATGGAACCAATAATAAATATAAAGTAAAATAGATCATTTAAATAAATATATGATAAATGATCGGCTCGGTTGCCGCCGAGTCCTTTTCCACTATCTCAAATGCAAGTAAACATGCATGTGGTGCTGAACTATCGCAAGACTGCAACGGTGCGCAACTACCGATTGCATATGCATCGAGGGCCTTTACGAAGGGAGAAAGTAATAAATCGACTACAGAACAAGAATTATCAGCAATATACTGGGTAATAAAAAAATTCCAGACCCTATATCTATGGAAGACATTTCTTAGGAAAAACAGATCATAGACCATATTTTCAATAAAAAATCCTACGTCAAAGCTGACTAGAATGAGATTATATTTAGGATAGTATCAACATACAGTTTAATACCTCAAGGGGAAGAATAATCATGGTACGGATGCATAAACCTAATACAATAAAAAAGAAATATTCTGATATTCTGATTAACAAGATCATCAAAGAAACAGGAAAACAACTGCGCAGTTGAAAAAAATTAAAATGCGTGATAAAATATATAAGCCCAATGTCTACGAAGTCGTTAGCATAGCGATGTAAAGAAATTTGTAATCATAAAAATGAATAATTTCGAATGCTTACTCATAAGAGGAAACCATATTATTTTAAAATTTTTAGTTAAAAATATATATTCTAATGAAAAGTGCGATTTAAATCTATTTCTTTAAAGGCTTATACAAAAAATCATTATTTTACAGATGTCACGAAGTGACCAAATTTTTAATTTGTCACTCTAAACGAATTTAAAAATAATGGAAACAAATAGTTTCTAAATAAAAAAAATAGTGCTATTACAAAAAGGGGCACAATTAGACATACAATGACGAAAGTCAAATTAATGCAAATCTGTTAAGATATCAGATCGACCCAAGAGAAGGGCGTCATACGGGGATTACGCGTACCCTATCAAAACAAAAGAAACTATACTATTGGTCCAAAATGATACACACCATAAAAAAACGTGTAAAAACCTTTGTAAACTGCTAAAGAGCAAAAACAATAGCACATGCAAAAGCCCGAATGATAATAACCCTACACTACCATTCCCGTCTGATTCAGACCTGAATCAGCCCTGACTGAACAGGAATCAGACCTGAATCGGCCCTGAATTTTCAGGCGTTCACGGCCCTGAATTTCGGACTCAGACCTGAATCCGGGCAGGATTTATCACGAATTTCAAAATTAATTCAGGTCGGATTCAGATCGGATTTAGACACGAATTGCAAAGAAATTCAGGACGGATTCAGACAGGAATTGCCGTTGGATTCAGACAGAAGTCCGTAAGGAAACCCTAAAGAAAATACTTGAAAAATCCCCTTCCATTTAAAAATCAGGAGTAAATTGTATTATATTTATGTATATTTATTTCCACTTTATTGTTAGCATTATTTCTGCATTAATTTCTAGTGTGTGTTATGTGCCTCCTCTGCTGGCTGCCGTCAAGGAACTTATGTCATCAGTAAATAATCTAATAACTTTATCCAATACGGAAAACACTTTTAAATGCAGCAGCAGTCAACTCTAAATGCAAAGAGAATTAGGATAAGCGAGACAAAAATTCTGTCGCACGCGAGAGTATACACGACCGAAGAAATGCCTTGTAATTTAAATGATATAAGGCAGAAAATCAAACATGAACAGTTTGTCTTTGCCCAATTTAAATTTTAAATACTTCGCAGTAAACCATTCGATTAAAAGAGTACAACATAATTAAATATAATCTCAAATATTTATAGATGTTCCGAACTGTTTTAAAAAGGGTATTTTGACGTCTCTGCCATACACTTGGCTTTCGAAAAACAACAACAAATATGAAGTCCAAACTTCGCGAGACACTCGGAGTTACCGATCGCAGGTAGACTTTCTTTGCCTACTTCGTTCCGGACTTCGTTAAACGAAGGCAATGTAAATTGTTTTTATTTTTCGAATATGCCGGGAGGATTATTACCAGCTCGAGCTCCTTGGGGCTGTTCCTTGAAGACTCCTAGATCTGCGCTGCTGCTACTGGAGTTCCAACGCGAAGCGCCGGTGGAAACTACGAACCTTAACAAAGGCTGCGACCCGCATTGTATAGGGACCTGGCGGGAATTAGTGTGCCCTCCGACTGTGAGGAACTATGCCCTTTATAATGTGGCCACTGTAGTGTCCGTAGTATCGGGTGGTAGTGGCAACCTAGCGATAGGTGGCAACGTCCATAAAACGTAATGGGCAGCACTGGGTAGTGGGCTGCCAACTGAATCGAACTCGAAAAGTATTCGAAAAGGGGTTCGTTCACCCGATTAAAGAGATTAGGCAAACCAAACGGAGTTCGAATGGCGTGTTTTCGATTGTCGCTTCCTCCGTTGGTTTGAAGCCGGGAGAAAGAAACAGAGCGCGAAGCAGTGCGGTTACTCGAATTTTTATTAACGGAAATAAGTGAATATGAAAATTTGAAAATATATTTAAAAATATAAAAAACCAAAAGAAAAAAGGAAAAAGACAATTTGAAATTTATTTGTGAAAAAATTCTGGTGATTACCTGGGAAGCCGGATCAGCGAACCCAAGAGGTGAGTGGTTTGGACAGTGACAGTGACTGTGTAAGTGGAGTTAGGAAAATATGTTTTTTTTTTGTGTTGTTATAGAAGCCGACCAGACCCAGGAGCCCAAAGAGGAAAACGCCAGGCCAAAGAGCAGGCCTGGCGAATTTTTTTGTTAGGACTAGCACACATGCTGGCGGTTGGCGCAGCATCTCAGTTTTTTGTCGTCCTGTTAAGTATTGTTGTTGGCCGTTGGAGTCGTCGGAGGGAGAAAAGTCCCAAAGCACCTTGGTGAATGGTGATTGTGCTGTGGATAATAATATTGGAGTCACTGTCATTTATTTTTTTTTTTTATTGTTATTTATTTTCAATTTTTATTTATTTATTTATTCAATATTTATCTGTTTAATTATTAATTGTTCTATATTTATTTATTATCATAATTTATTTATTCTCCATATTTATTTATTTATTCATCATATTTATTTATTTATTAATCATATTTATTGTTAATGTTTAAATATTGCCAAATTATTCCCTTACTTATTTATTTATTTTGTGTGTCAACGAAACCCCAAGTATTTCTTTTTGTGTAAGTAAATTTTGGAAGTTTAGTATCGAATTTCTCCGACGAATTAATCCCCCCCCCCCTTTTTGAGCGCTTATACGGGTAGGCAAGGGTCTCGTTTTGCTTTTATCTGGGAAAAATTAATTTGTCCGAGAATTTGATTTTGATTTGTTTCGTTTTATTTCCAATAAAAATCAGAGAAAGGAAGAGTTGGGTTTCCATAACATTAACAAAAACAAAGGGATGAAACTGTTAATTAGCAATAATATTAAATACTAAGATTAAATAATGAATATGGAATAGTTTTCTTTAATATGGGAAGGGGAAGGGATCTATGGCGTTGAGGTAATTGAGATTATTGAGAGATAATTGAGATGACCGGGGGCATAAACCTCGGGTTCTTGGAGGTTGAGGGCGCCACCTGGTGTCCGTGGTTGCAAACTAGGTATCGTGCGCGGAAATATGGCCAGCGCCACCTATGAGCCACGATCGCAAACTATATTTCGTGCGGAGAAGCCAGTGCCACCTATGAGTCGCGATCACAACCTGGCTTGCGTACAGGAAAATTTGGCCAGCGCCACCTATGAATTGTGTTCGCACTCTAGATTGCGTACGGGGAAATCTGGCCCGATCGCGCTGGGTGGTGTGAGATTTGGGTGCCGGAAAATGAACCTCGGACACGGGATAGATACGTTGCAACCGCGGATCACGGCTGCGAGCGTCTCCGGCTGGACTCGGATGCTAATGCCGGATATGCTCCGCCAGTACGGGGGAGGACTACTCCGGATGGACACAGAGGTTACGGGATTAAATGCTCCGGCTGGACTCGGAGCTTACGGGGATTTAATACTCCGGATGGGCGCGGAGTCTGCAAGGGATCTAATATTCCGGATTGGCGCGGAGTCTATAATGAATTTAATACTCCGGATGGGCGCGGAGTTTACGGGGATCTAACACTCCGGATGGGCGCGGAGTATACGGAAATCAATATTCCGGATGGGCGCGGAATCTACGGGGATCTAGAACTACGATCAAGCATGCAAAGGGGGGGCGAGGGCACTCGGCAAAGATGCGTCCCGTGGATGAGAAACCAAGCACGAGCCGCAAACCTGAGCCGAGGAGTGGAGTTTATGTATGTATGTGTATTTATTTTTAATGAATGAGGAGAGGGGCCCTGGCTGCTGCCTAACACTGGATATATTTATGCTTACGTGAAGTCCCTTCGGCACGCGGGCCGGTGCTGCACGAGGCAGCAGGTGTGCGTAGAGAAAGAGGCTGCGGGGCACGCGAGCTGCGGCTTGGTGCAACGGGGTGCACTTGCGTGTGTGTGCGCGTGTCTCGGCGCGTCGCGATGTGGCACTGCGCAACTGCGTATGTGTGTCGCGTCTTAGCTTAAATATTAATAGCTAGTTTTAAGTAGGGTTTTCTTCGTGTCCTAGCTTAAATTAGTTATATATAATAAGGAACATAATGTAATAATAATAATAACAAAGTTACTCCGGCGGCTGCTCGGCACGAAATTTGTTCGCCCTCCGTTTTAGGGCGTTACATCCCCTCCGTACTTCCGGGAAGGCAGGTGATGGTCCCCATCCCGCTCGGCTTTAGGGTGATCTGGTACGATCCTTCATCGGTTTTGACCCGAGTGCGCTGAAGCGAGTGTTGCGCTGCTGGGCGACGGGCGCAGATGGCCGGCCAAACTGCGGCTGGTCGTGGGTGTTGCAGGCCCACCCAGCCGGAAGCGGAAGCGTTCACTTCCGGAAGGCGACTGGGTTGGAATGCTCTCGTCAGCAACAGTGGCTCGTGCTTGCTCGCTCGTCGCGGGTTGCGCGGTCATTTCGGTTTGTGACGAGCCGAGACCCAAGGGGTTCCTCTCGTCCGGTGCTTCCCACACCATCTCCTCCATGCCAAGTAGGATCTGCCCTATCAGCAAGTTGAGGGTGGCCGTAGACATGCCTATCTCCATGTCGAATGTGCTGGACCCGGGTGTCACTGACGACGGTGTGACGGCAGCAGCGGGTCCCGGAGATCGTCCGGATCTGGCGGTTGTAGGCACCAGTCGTGGCATGGTGTCTACGGGGGCGTGTGTGGGTGGTGGTGGGTATGGCACCTTGGTGAAGATCGGCTCCTATGTAGGAACCGTCGTCCCGTGCTCTCGTCGTCGTCACTCGGTTCCGACTCCCATTCCATGGCCTTTCCTGTCGGGTAGCGGGGAAGCCTTGAACCATCCGTCTGGATGTGGGCTGTGGGACTCGTCTCTGTCTCTTGCGGGTGGGTTGAGCCCATGGGCTAGTCTGGGGGTACTTCCTAGAAGTGTTGCTCGCCCTCCTCATCACTGATATCCTCCACGAACGGTGCCCGTGGACCTTGCTCGTCCTCGTCGTCGGTGACATCCTCGACGTACGGTGCCGGATGCTCATCCACGTCTTCCTCCGATCCTGCGGAGCTCGGAAGATCGTCGTCGTCACGGTCGTAGGCGTAGACGGCCTCTTCGTAGGACCCGGTTGGACTCGGGCGGTACGAAGAGGTCTCCCCGTCTGACCCGGTTGGGTCACTCTCCGTGTCGAGCATGTGGGGCGAGGAGCTACTCGGGCCACGCGACGAGGGGTCGTAGATGCGCTCTCCATTGACGTCCACGTAGTGTGGAGAAACGGCTCTGGTGGGGGGTGCGCAGTCTGGCGCCTGCCCGCCGAGCATGACCGGGTGGACCGCCCGGTGTACGCCGTTCCTGGGCGTAGCCGGGGGTCCCGAGTGGCTGCAGACTGGCTCCGAGTCCTGGAACTGGGTCCGGGTTCTCCCTCGCTGTCACTGGACAGAATGGTGATGGTCTCCATGCTGTGGGTAGATCTGTGGAAGAGGAACTACACTAGCTTAGTTCTAGAACAACTTAGAATTGAGAATTAGTGGGCAGCAGCAATGAAACTCCTAACTGGTTTTGATAGCTTAATGGTTAATAAGGGTCTTAGGTCTAGTGGGGGCACAGACTTGTGGTTGGGTTATTTATAATCACCCCTCGTTGTTAATGTTGGTCGGTTGACCTCGTTGGGATGGTCCGGGTTGATCGCCGGTGCCATCGTCGGCTGGTTCGTCGTCTTCGTCATCGGAGTTACCTGTGGAAGAAGAATGAAAGGCTTTCAAGTCACCAATATTTGCGAGACGGCCTTTCCGCTGGACGGGTAAGCGGATTCGGACGACGTTAGGCGAGGGAAAAGCGACCACTTTATAGGGTCCGTCGAACTTTGGAGCGAGCTTCGCTGCAAAGCCTTCGGCGGCTTTAGACAGATGGTGTTGTCGAACGAGACTAACGATCCCATCGCAGGTTTCCACGTGCGGCGGCGCATGTTGTAGTGTCTCCCCTGATCTCGGCTGGCTTTTTGAAAGTTGTTCTGTACGATTTGGAAGACTTCTTTCAAGCGATCTGCTCTCGCCGGTGGACTCTGGGGCAATGTGGCCGACCCGGGGGTTACATGGTCATGCCAGGATCTCGGTAATCGTGGTTCTCGTACCTGGAGTAGAAAGGCCGGACTGTACCCGTTCGATTCCGAGGTGCTCGTGTTGATGGCGAGTGTCAGCTCCGGTAGCAAGCTGTCCCAGGTGTTTTGTTCGTTCTCCGCGTACTGTGCTTTCATCGTCTTGACGATGCGATTGGCACGCTCGGTTGGGTTCTCTCGAGGGCAATACTGTACGGTAAACTGGAGTTCCAATCCTGTTTCCTTGAATGCTTTGCTGGGTAACTGCCGTTATCGCACACCATTTTTCTTGGGGTTCCGAAGCGACTAATAATTCGTTCGCGGAAGGCCCGTATAAGTGCTGCCGTGGTTGCCTTTCGTAGGGGTACCAGCTCGACCCACTTGGTGAAGCAGTCGAAAAATACAAGGAGCATGGTATTCCCCTTCTTTGAACGGGGTCACGGTCCGACGAAGTCTGCGCACAAGACTCCAAAGGGTTCGCTGACTTGTCTCGTAAGCATCTTCCCAGCTTTTTGTCGTTGTTCTGACTTGTACTTCTGGCACGGGATGCATTGTCGAACGTGCCGTCTCACATCCCTGGCCAATAGTACTTCTGCGAGATCCGAATGATTGTCTTCCGAACGCCGAGATGGCCGGCTGTGGGCGCATCATGGCATTCCTCCAAGATTCGGGGGCGATGTTCGGCTGCGACACACAGTTTCCAGGGGATGTAATCCTGGTCGTCAGGACGATGACCGAGGTGTCGGTATAGTTCACCGTTCTCGATGATGAAGTCTGAACTTCTGCGGATCCTCGCGGACGTCTTTCATCTTCCGTTGTAACCACTTGCAGTGGTGTCCGTCTTGTGCGAGCCTCTGTAGATGATCCAATGGTTGCCGTGATAGGGCATCAGCGACGACGTTGTACTTTCCGCTGCGATAGTGTACATCGTATTGGTACTGTTGGAGCTCTAAAGCCCATCTGGCGATCCTGGCGGTCGGGTTCTCGATCTGATCGAGCCACTTAACCTTCGAGGTAGCAACGTAGCTTCCGTATTCCCCAGACAATGGCCAGGCATTCCTTTTCGGTGGGAGAATAGTTTAGCTCCGCGGCATCCGATTTCCGGCTGACATAGGCGATGACTCGTTCCTGACCGTCGATTTCCTGTGTCAGTAGTCCTCCGAGGCCGTCGTTATGGGCTGGACGACCAAGGCGAAGTTAGGCACGAATCGCCCATACCAAGAGGCCATGCCGAGGCATCTTCGCAGTTCCCGTAAGCTCGTGGGGAGACTCAGGTTTCGTACGGCGGCCACTTTATCCGGATCGGTATGGATGCCTCGATCACTGACCACGTGACCTAGATAGGCTATCTTCCTCTTGAAGAATGAGCACTTCACCTGGTTGATGCGCAGGTTGGCTCTCCTTAATTGTTTGAAAACTCGTCGCAAGTTATCCATGTGTTTTTCTAGGCTGGCGCCGATGACAATGGTGTCATCGGGATATGCGAATGCGTGCGGGTCGAGGTCGGGTCCGATAACGCTATCTAGCGCACACTGAAATGTCGCCGGGGTGGAGTGCAATCCGAAAGGCATGACTCGCCCGGTGCATGCCCGGGCCCGTTGCGCAGGTCCAAGGTTGAAATGTATTTTGCGTTTCTCAGTCGCTCCAAGATGTGGTTGATTCGCGGCAGCGGGTATGCGTCTGGGATGGACTTGGCGTTTAACTGTCGGTAGTCCACACACATGCGCCACTGGCCGGTTTTCTTTCGTACCAGGACTAGTGGGGCGCTGTGGGGGCTACGCGACGGCTCGATGCATCTTTGTTCCAGTAAAGCGTCCACTTGTTCATCGATGATGCGTTGCATGGCAGGGTTCTTCCGGAAATAGCGCTGCTTAATCGGACGGTCATCCCTCATGGTGATCCGGTGCTCGGCTATATTCGCTACTCCTGTCATTCCCTCAAAACGTGCCAGCCGTTCGCTGAGGAACGCTTGTACACGCGGATTGGTTTCGTCGTCGTTTCCCTGAAGTTCGTGGCTTTGTCAGGAGCCCCGAGGCCCGGTCCCTTCGTCGTGTGTTCTCGGCGTTGTTTTCTGCTAGCGTTCTTGGATCGTTGTCCCCAGGTTTTTCCACGAGGGTCTTCTCCTGTGTCGCGGCGTCCTTGTTCTCGGCGGGTGCCGTTGCCTGGTTTCCTCTGATGATTTCTTCGTCGGCTGTACTTCGTGTCTCATGTCCTCTGCGTGGCTCTTCGGGTGCACTGCTTTCCTGGTAGCTCTGATGTCCTAAGTCCTGGTTGGCTAGACCTAGCTCAGGTTCTACTAATGTCCTTGGGGTGTCTTCATGACCGGGTGGTTGTCGTGGTCGTAGTTCCGGCGGATTGACTTGTTCCGGTTCGTTTGGCCTGGTCACGTCGCGTTCCCCGGACAACGTGAGAGTTGCAGTCCCACAGCGGAGGGTAGTACCGATGGACGCTAGAAAATCCATCCCTAAGATTAACGGTTCCAGCATGGATGGCATAACTAAGAGAGGAACCTGTATAGACTTCCGGGCGAGCGTTACGTCCGCCAGGAGCAACCTTGTTACTTCTACTCGAGACGTGTCGGCTAGATTTATTTGAGTGCGAATTTCCCTAAACTGATGGGGTTGCCCGACTACGTCGGCGATGTTCTGCCTAATGAAACTTCGAGACGCCCTTGTGTCGATGGTGGCCAGACGCACGTGTCCGCCAATATCGACCTCAACGGCGATCCTCCCTCTCTCTATTCTAAGCAGTGCGGTTACTGAGGGTCCCCTGTTGGGTCCCGACGGACTCCGCCAGTCGAGGGGACCAATCCCGTTTCTCGGTTGTAAGCGTCGGCGGCATTCTACGGTTCGGACGTCACGTCAACAGAAGTACTGCCGTGGATTTCGGCAGTCGCGGCTGAAATGTCCTGGTGTTCCGAAATTTTGGCAAGCATCCCGAACATCGATTCAACTGTCGGATGCAGTTACTCTGTTAACCCTAGCTGGCGGGACCACTCTGAGTTCTGGTGGCGCACGGGGTAGGCTCCGTTGAGTGATTCTTTCGGGGACCTGAACCCGACCCGGCGAAGGTGGGTGGTATACGGCCGCAGGCTGAGAGACACGGTTGTGCCTCTATCGTCCGAGGCTCCGCTTCTGGAAGGCCTCAAACTCGGTAGCCAGTTGAGCTAATTCCCCAATGGTCCGGAACTCGCTACGTCGGATGTACATTTAATACTCCGGCGCGACATTTTCGTATAATCTGTTTAGCTCCTGGGTTTCATCGTATCCAGCGTGACGCTCGAGAACGCGCGGGTCTAACATGAAGTCTTTAAAAGTTTCTCCTTCCAATTGCTCACGACCCCGAATCTGGAGGTATCAAGGTGGGAGGAAAAATTATAAGAATTCACGAAGGAAGGCGGTCCAATCGGCCCCTTGCAGGCGGCTTGTTTGGAACCACTTGTCGGCTCTGCTCGTCAGCAGTTCTGCCATGGCGCGAGGGCGAAGTCCTAGATCGCCCCCATAGGATAAGGCCCAGCTTTTGACCTGTTCGACAAGGGCG
This sequence comes from Drosophila punjabiensis, assembly GCA_008042585.1. Classification (NCBI taxonomy): domain Eukaryota; kingdom Metazoa; phylum Arthropoda; class Insecta; order Diptera; family Drosophilidae; genus Drosophila; species Drosophila punjabiensis. The sequence goes on along the minus strand of VNJR01006116.1, from coordinate 50,114 downwards.
AGAGGGTCAGAGTACCCGGAACGCAGACAAATTCCGGCAATTTCGGTCTTGGCTTGGTTCAGTGAAAACTTCTCGATTCACGGACAACGGAGAGGGGGGCAGTGACATCGAAGCTAGGGGTTGTAAGAGAACAATCTACAGATAGCTTTTGGGATTTAATCCGGCGTTTACGGGTGCAATGAGGCCGCTGGGGCCGGGTTTGTCCTCTCCAGAGGGCACGGGACTCGTCGCACGGGTTGTATACCGTCTTTCGAGGGCAGCGAGTCGAGCCCACACCTCTTGTGTTTGTTCAGAATCTTTAATCAGGGTAACGAAGTTCCGTCGTAAGTCATCGACGACTCCGTCCGCGGAGAAACCGAATTCGTCTGCGAAAGATAGCAATTCGGCCTTCAAGCTTAATTATATTCAGCGCGAGGAGACCCCAGGGTTCTTAATTAAGCGTGGAACGAACTCACCGGTTAGCTTCTGGTCAGCGTCCACGATTTGTAGCGCTCGAGCGCCACTTGTCACATAATTCTCTGGCCGGGGTAAAATCTCAGTCGGGGCCAAGGAACCTATACAAGAAATTTATATAGAAGGGTGGAAGCTGTAGTAGGAATTTGTATGGGTGTATCGATATGCCTAGAAACGAGGTGCTAACAATGCCTTCTGTCGTCTACGGCGTCTGCGGCCGCAGAGCGAAATGACCGGGGGCATAAACCTCGGGTTCTTGGAGGTTGAGGGCGCCACCTGGTGTCCGTGGTTGCACACTAGGTTTCGCGCGCGGAAATATAGCCAGCGCCACCTATGAGCCACGATCGCAAACTATATTTCGGCGGGGAAGCCAGCGCCACCTATGAGTAGCGATCACAACCTGGCTTGCGTACAGGGAAATTTGGCCATCGCCACCTATGAATTGTGATCAGGCCCGATCGCGCTTGGTGGTGTGAGACTCGGGTGCCGGAAAATAAACCTCGGACATGGGGTAGATACGGTCATTGCAACCGCGGATCACGGCTGCGAGCATCTCCGGCTGGACTCGGATGCTAATGCCGGATATGCTCGGCCACTACGGGGGAGGACTACTCCGGATGGACACGGAGGTTACGGGTTTTAATGCTCCGGCTGGACTCGGAGCCTACGGGGATTTAATACTCCGGATGGGCGCGGAGTCTACGGGGAATCGAATACTTCGGATGGGCGCGGAGTTTACGGGGATCTAACACTCCGGATGGGCGCGGAGTCTACGGGGATCTAACACTCCGGATGGGCGCGGAGTCTACGGAGATCTAACACTCCGGATGGACGCGGAGTCTACGGGAATCAATATTCCGGATGGGCGCGGAATCTACGGAGATCTAGAACTATGATCAAGCATGCAAAGGGGGAACGAGGGTACTCGGCCAAAATGCGTCCCGTGGATGAGAAACCAAACACGAGCCGCAAACCTGAAGGTCTGTGTGTGCGTGTGGACGCGGCGTCCCGGTGGATCGATCGAGCACGCGTCCGATCACGGCGAGTTGCAAAACGGAAGAGAAAGAGTGAAAAAATCAGTGATTGCACTTCAGTGACGCCTGACGTTCGTGGAACTAGTTCGCCGCTACCGATTGGCCTATCGACCGCGGCCGCACGAGTGCGATAACGTGTTTTAGGGGTCCTTCTCGTGGGTCGCGTCTTAGCTTAAATATTAATAGCTAGTTTTAAGTAGGGTTTTCTTAGTTTTCCTATAATTTCCAAACATAATTGGGGAACTTTTTGTCCTGGCTATATATAATAATAATTGTTAAGTCGCGACAATAATTATAACAATAGCAATGATGCATAATTTGTAGTTCGTCAGTCGCAGCAATGTCATATGAAGCCAGAATAAAGTAAGGTTACCAGGTCAAGCGCATATGATATTCTGCTAACGACGAATGAAGTGGAACGGGGCAATGGTCTCATTTCCGCATATTCGATAAGCAACACAGTAACCTATATTACTCTTTCACACTATATTCTGTACACATCAGCATATTTGTTAACTACTTTTTAGCTATAAATACCGTTATGTTTTTACCAATAAAGTCAGTAATCATCTGCACCTCAAAGGCATTTTTACTCAACAAACCTCAACCACAGTCCACCTAGTCCAAGTGCTAGTTGCGACAACTCAAAGGCAATTAGTTTATGCACTATTTTGCCAGGCATCTAAGCCTCCTCACACATACACAAACAATAATAATAACAAAGTTACTCCGGCGGCTGCTCGGCACGAAATTTGTGCGCCTTCCGTTTTAGGGCGTTACAACGTCCCTAATTGTTTCTAGAGTTCGAACGTTGTCCCGTGTAAACGTGTTTTCGATCGCTCCGCCTTGGGAGCTCTAAAAAAACCAAGAGGCCATAAAAAAAAACAGCGAAAAGACTCTGGCAGCAATGCCATATCGATATATTTCCTTACGCATGTAAGAAACTAAAAATCCAATAAGCTTATTAAAACTAATTGCAATGTCAAACGTTACTAATACATTATCAAGTACAACCGGCAAAGCCACGAATCAAAGTCGCGATCGGCAACAAAAACAATTAGACGAACGCCGGTTGTCTTCTGCGCGAAATAATGCTTACATTTCAACTGACTCATTTGATGCAACAACAAAATCAACGTCCCTGACAGCCACAGAAAGAGTGCGCTCACTGTCAGCAGCAACCCAATGATCAATGTGGAGTTCACAGTGCACGCCCCGCTTCCTCCTACCGATGCAAAAACCACGTCGGCTTGTACGCTCACTACCACGGACCCCCCACTTACTACGGTAAAATTAACGACAAACACAACATTAACGTCAGCGGCTACTCAGTGGCCTATCTCAACACCGCAAGGAAAGTTCACCTGTAGTAACTCTGTTACGAATAGTAGTCTTGTACAGATCAGAATCGATCGGTATGTCCAAATCAAAAGAATGCTCAGCCCACAAGTAATAGTAAACCCAAACTAGCCAAAAGTACCGAAAACTTTAGGCAACACTACAGGAAGATCCAAAAACAGATTTTCAGATCACGGTCAAGCACCAGAAGCCATGAACGTTGTAAAGCCATCTCCTATCTATAATAGGACCCTACAGTTCTGGGAGCTAGTTCGTGGGCCTGATATCACTAGTTCCAAAGGTACCACCAGCACCCACATTCCTAACCCTAGGCAATGTAAAACTTCGTTTCCGTTTTTATATGAAATGTCCGCTTTTTAGGGTCAATCGCTATCACATCGTTTACGTACAGAGTAGTTACAAGGGTACCCTTAAAAAGGGTACTAAGGGTACTACTAAATTATGTTTTTGTTTTTAAAATCCGTTGTGCAAGAATTTTTTAAAATCTGTATTAAAGGGTTACAAATTATAATTAAATCACATATTTAGTAAATAAATCCCATTAAAACATACTTAAATTTGTCCCGACTGGGACTCGAACGCACGTTCCAGAACTCATAGACCCGTTCGCTTACTATCTCGGCTACTGAGTGAAATCATATATTTTAGTCGAAAACCCGAATATATACAAATTCAAAGTCAGAGCAATGAAAATATCTATCTCTCTCCCGACGTACCTTGATTTATTTCTTATTAAATAATTTGTTTGGAAACGCACGAAAATTATTAAAGTTATTCCTGTGTATGTCTACTGCAGATGTACCTTGAATTATTTCTTATTTAATAATTTGTTCGTTTACTATAGGGTCAGTAAGGGAGGTACCCATACATTAACTAGTTAGGTATCTAGTTATGGCAAGTTCAATCGACACTTCCAGTACTGTAGGGGAAACACAACTGCTCCGAAATTGTCAATAAGCTTAAACTCACATTCAGCTCAGCTAGAGGCGGACGTTAGCAAACCGTAGAGGGTGAGAGAGGGAGGAGAATGGGCCAAGCACCGCTCTGCTAAAGCGGCCCTTGGGCTCTGTGACGACGGGCAACGGCGGATGTCCAACAGCATGCTCCAGCAAAGAGCGGATACTGCATGTATAGATGCTATTTTGCGCCTGGTCTTCTGCTGGCGGCGTTCACTAGGATCATAGACGACCTATACTGCGTGGGAAGACCATAGTTGGTGGCTGTGATCTGTCTCAACCAACGCCAGAGGACGCGCGGTGCTGGAAGCGTTTGCCTCGACAGACGTTGTCCTCCCAAATGACGATGTGCAGCACGCATTTGTCAGAGCAGGAGCCGCCTCTTTTATCCACATTCCGTATGTGAGTAAAGGAATTTCCCAGAAAACCAGATGGGGATTCAGTGACGCATATACTAAGAGCGACCACAAAGCGATACTGTGTTCAGTGGGCGTGTCCGTGGGAGACACCCGCACACGAGCGCAGCGCATTTAAGCCTTCCGGCTGCAAGCCTGATTGCAGCATCTCTGGAGAACGCCTGCGCCCGGAGTATGCGGCAGAGACGTTAGTTTCGGAGGAACCATAGGCTAGTGTTCTGGTGGAGCGACGCGAAAGCCCTAAAGACGGTCATAAAGGACGCTAAGAGGAACCGTATCTTGCAACTCTGCGATGTGGCGGAGGACGACCCCGGGGTGGAGCGTACAGGATGGTTGGCAAAGGGCTGAAAGCAGTACAGCTAAATCAGACCCAGAAGTCTTTAACTGCATCGTGCGGGTGCTTTTCCCGATTGGAGCTCCAAAGCCCAACAGGGCTTTAAAGCAATCCATAGCGCTTCACCCGAGGGAGATCGCAACCCCGTGCTCCAAGTGCTTGGAGGAGGGGTTCCTCCCGGTAAGATGGAAAAGACAGAAGCTGCGGTTAATCGCCAAGCCGGGCAAGCTACCGGGGGAGCCATCCTTATATAGGCGCATCTGCCTCACAGACACAACTGGCAAGGTGCATGATAATAGTAAGGAGCTATCTTAGTGAGAGAGTGCTTAAGTGGCCACAGACAGAGCATACGGAGTCTTAGCCGGAGTCCCGCAAGTCTCCTTTTGGGACCCCTGCTCTGGAACACCATGTGCGGCGGGGTGCGGCGAGTCATGATGGTCAAGGGTACGACCGTTGTGGGTTTCGCTGATGACGTAGCGGTGGACATAGCCGCTAAGGAGCGGCGGAAGAAATGGCTAACGATGCGATCAAAGCGATTGAATCGTGGCTCGCGAGCGCCGGCTTTGAGCTAGCGGCGCGCAAAACGGAGGCAGTCCTTAAGACAGCCGAGATCCAAGTCTGTGGAGCCGTGATCAGATCCCAGAGGGCGATCAAATTCGCTAGGAGAAGGAGCTACGGTAGCTGACAGGCCAAGTGGGATACCTAGCCCAAAGGGCAATGTACGCACAGGTTGATCCCAAATATCGAGGCCTGAATGGAGCGGAAGCACGGGCAGGTTGACTTCTACCTGCTTCAGGTGCTGAGCGGACATGGCTGATTCAGTAACTACCTTAAGATATTTGGCATTGACGACGAGGAAGGCTGCAGATCCGGGATAACAGTAGATGCTTGACACGTCGTCTTCATGTCGCCGATTCGATGAAGAGAGGGCTACTCTGGTGGCGGTAGCCGGAGCCGAGATCAACGTGTACACGGTGGTGCCGCTAATGGTGGAGAACTTACAGACTTGGGTAGTTGTTGCAGAGTTCTTAGCCAAACTGATAAATTCGCTGGAGAGAGGAATGAAGGAGCGGACGGACTGAGCGGCCAACCAGTGGGCGAAGCATTCCTTTTTGGCCGTACCGCACATTGCGGGTACTTTCAAAGCAAAGAACAGACATCTAAAACTTAAGACCAGCAGTCATTACAGGCTTAAAAAGTACCGGTCCCCTCTCCTCTCGAATATAAAGTCTTACTTTATAACTCGTGCTTAAATCCGATCAGGGAAATGCAGCAGCAACATAGAAATCATTCAACAAGTACAATCAACAATCCTACGATCAATAAATGGAGTCCCCTGGTATATCCGCAACGTGAACATCCAGGGAGATCTGTACATAAATCACGTAAAAAAGAGAAATCGTTTGCAAAAAAATTTAAATATGAAGCCAGATTATAAAGTTACCCATTGCATTGCAGTAGAGGGCTACTGAGATTCGAAAATACGACACTTCTTATCGATTTGAACAACTGAGATTTGTTGTAGTGGATGCTTTACAGGCAGCATCTCCAGTCCAAATGTTTTCGCCACACCTGCCACAGACAGGCTGCTTCAGGCAGCAGTTTTTGGTTTGATTAAACTCAAAACAGCGTAAACACTGCTTGAGTCTATTGTAATCCTTTCTCACCTCCACAGTGACCCTCTTGTCTCAGATCGATGAAGCAAACATTTTGCCTTGGCTTTTGGGAAGTATTTGCTCACCAGATTCTTTATGAAAATTCTGTAACTCCTGTCTTCTTTCAGAAAAAATGTGTATAAACTACATGTTTGGCATTTAAAAGTTTGATTATATTACGATGTGTGTCTGGATCTTTGGCATAGATCCTAACATCGCCTGTCCGAGCCACTCCGAGCCACTCCGAGCTTAAATCCATCCGTAGGGATCTTCTGGAGCAAAAGCGACTCCAATTTCACTACAATATTTACATTCGGTATTGTGATAGGTCTTGGTTTAAACATTTGTTTAGGTCGAGCAGGAACAGGGGCCTGCATAAAAGGTAGAACTATCGATGATGTCTATATCTTCGTCCTCATCCTTATAGTCCATAAGATCCCTTCTAATAGAATCTAGAAAAGAGAAACGATTGTTGGATGACGTTTTCGTTTCCTTTACTTTCGCTTGTTCACTTTCCGATTGCCCCTCCGGCTGAGGGTTTTGAGGAAATACCCAAGGAGTAGCACCGGTTCAGAGAGTCAGTGCATCGACTTGATTAGCTGCAAGCATTTGCGTAGGGCCCACAGCAGGTAGGGAATTCTTTCTTGCAGGATTCCTATCAACCTTCAGAGAATTCGTGTCCCCTTTTTTGATTAAGTGCTTAGCTGCAACCCCCAATTTAAGAGAGAGCAGCTGTTTTGCTTTGCTTTTAGTCTGCACGGACGTGCCTGGCATGTCAGATGAACTTGCTTGCTTCTTTACTCTCGGTGAAGACCTCCGCGTTGAAATCGAACTAGATCTACTGCCATCAGATGTCTCCTTTCCCAATGCATCCATTCCTCCAGGAGGAAAGGATGAGCAAGACGCTACATCGGCCAAAACCTGCGCACGTATGTCCTGTGATGCAAGATCAACTCCTTCAATCCATCTTTGTTTTGCTTCGCACCCCTACCACGCTTGAGCACAGTTGAGGGTAAAGGTACTTCCTCAAACGGACTAGCCTAATTAGAAATTAGGAACAAGGGAAAGTTAGTTAGTTAAGAGACCTAGAGAAGATTCAATAACAAAGAACGAAAAAAATTGTTTCTATTTAATGTCTCTAATTGTTCCTAAAGTTATCCTATTTCATATAAAACTATATTTGTGCGCATCTGCGCGTCTCACACTTAGTCTTTGTTGCCCAAACATAATTCTTATTCAAGTGCAGTTCAAGTGCCCTGAAATATGATCAACAACCATGACGACTCTGTAATTCAGTATAGATGCCGTATCTATCATGGGGACAATAGGGATAGGATGACAATGGACCCTCTTCAGCGATCGCATTGTGTGTCTTAATGAGCTCCTCTTTCCCGATTTCTAAACAGGCTAGTGTTACTGCAGCATAGCTTAGACTCAACGATAATCGCTATTTTCAGCAATCTCACTCATTTTTTTTTTCATATTATATTTATTTTTATTTCACTAGTCAGACTTCAAATATAAAAAGCTTATTCACGGGGATGACATATGAGGAGCCCTAATTGATTTAAAATTTTTGGACTATCACTATTCATTTAGAGTATCCAAACGACAGGGAAGCAATCACCCCTGGGCACCTCACAGGCCTGTCTTTCAAGGCAGTTCCAGAAGCATGATGATTGCAAGTTATGGTACTTATTATTGCATAACTTACACTAAGCAGGACTTGTGGCGTCACGATCATTTATGCGATCAAAATGGTTAATCACAACGGCGAACGTAACAGGTGGTCAAGTTGTCAAGAGCCGATATACAAACGGCCAAAACAGTGATCCGGCGCCCGATCCGCAAAGTAGCACCTCTTTCAATTTAGAACAGACCTTGAATATTTTTTATACTTTCAATGGCAGGAGAATGTTTCAGCAATTTATGTGTACGGTCAAGGAATTTTTATATACTGTATTTATTGGAAAATTATATTTATATCCGCATAAAAACATGTTTACAATACATGAGTGTGATAGAACTACAATAAATTTTCGTTGCCTAGGCTATTCCTCCACGGTAGGCTTAGTGTTCCACATTTGACACTCTGTGCAGTAGTCGTAGCTCAGATTGCACAGTTCGTGGTAAATATGACCACATTTAAACCCGACTATGGAATTAAGGGCATCACTTTTCAATAGCACTGGACATTGGCACTGTGCACAGCATTGATCATAGGAAACTTGTTGGCCGCGCCGGTGCATTGACACCACCTCGAAGTGGGTGTCAAAATAATCATCAAGCTGAATTTTTCGGGCGGTGGAAAGCATTTCCTCTTGAATATTGTAATGCCATAGCATATTGATAACAGATTCCCGAAGATTTGGTATGGTCTGTCCCATCTTAATTTTGCTAACCACTACTTCTGGGTTAACAAAATCTAAAACGCAATGAAATGACGGTAGATTATATCAAACATTTAATAATCCCAATTTATACTACTTACCCACAATGCCATCTAAAACTTTTGTAATAATCTCTGGTTGCTTAGTCGATTCATCGATAAGTGTATTCCATAGGTCGTTGTCATCATGCTCTTTACAAAATTCTATTGCCATTTCAACGTCTTTTATCTAAAAAAAAAAACAATTAATGATGTACCCCTTAAGGGGACTGACCCATGTTATGTCCGTTTCTTTAAGGCTTACGTATATTAAAAAATTCAAAAGCGGAACATTTTAGGAGTATTGTGTCAAAATTTTAAGTCATGCCGCGGAAAACTAACGGAGATATCATTTTTTTAACGTCCCGAACTCTCAGACGCGCGCAGGTGCTTGTCAAACTTTAAGCTCGTTTTTCTTGGAATGGGTTTAAAATTGTCGGTGTCGAAAAATTTCCCGAAACTGTTAGACCGATCGTTTTTAAATTTTGCACACATTCTGAAGACTTTTTTCCTTCACTCAACGGTTCCCTTGCCCCCATTTTATTTTTTGACCGATTTAAAAGATTTTTAAAGTCCGATTTTTAGTGCAAAAAAAAACTTTTTCCCAGCGTTCCCAAAAAAAAAAAAAAACAAAAAAACAAAAAAAAATCGGGAACCGTAAGGGGAAAGAAACACTTTCTAGAAATAGAGTCTGTTTGGTTTATTGCTTTTCGACAATCCGTTTTTGAGAATTTTTGGACACCGCAAAGGTTTTCTTTCGCCATACTCCTTAATATTTTTATTTCTGTTTTTGATCAACAACTCTTCAAACAACACGTATGTATATAAACTTTACTGCGACAACCCGCCTTTACACAGAACCGAGAAAAAAAGTTACAAAAAATTCAACAAAATTTTGTCCGAAAGATCCGCGTAAGCCCTTAAACAGTTCTTTTTTTAAGAATACAAACATCACTATTTTTAAGCCGTCAGCCCGAAAAACCCGCTTAAATATAAAAATGTAATAGTTATTACCCTATGAATTATTATATTAAGGGCTTCTGCTGCCTCCACTCCGCCCATGCAGCCGAGTAAGTAGACCATCTCCGGATATAATTCTTCCCGTTTACATATCGCCAATGCATCTTGTATAACATACTTCTTTGAACGCTTTAGGAATGGTAATAGTTTCGTTCGATCATATTTTGCATACAAGGACACCAACTTATGTTGAAAAATATTATTACAATTAACCTTTTGCATAGAGTCCAAGTACTGGAAATTTAAAAGTGCTTTATATTTGTATAAATAAGTTTATTCGGGCTTACCATAAAAAGGTATTCTTCATGGTTTTCTAGCTGATGCACAACAACCTCTGGCGTGATCTTATTCTCGTCTAATAATATTTTAAAGGCACGTTCGCGGTCCAAACTTATTAATGGAATGATTAATTTGGAAATTACATTGTACAGTTCATAACGTCGTATCAATTCAAAAACGTCTTTGTTTTGTAATCTAAAAAAAAATAACTGTTAAGCAATCCTTGTATTGTAGAAGGGTCTTGGTAATATTACTCACTTTAAATACATTCGCAACGCGCTCTCGTAGTCACCCTGATATGAGTAGAGAAGGGCCAGAGACTCTAGCAATTCATTCGCATTCTGTTTGCGAAAGTTATCGTGAATTGCGTTAATCACAGCCAGACCATTGTATAGCTGGGATGGCCATTCCTTGATCAGGCTTAAGAAACCTTTTATATCAAACTTCAAAAACTCGTAAAGGACCATCTCGTACACGTGCGGATCAAGTTTGCAGTCCTCGGATGTAGGCAGATAGGCGCTAACGGAACGTAATTGCTGACATTTCACAAACTTGAACACTTCTTCTTCCCAAAGAGCTTTATTGTTACCCAGCATACGAAGGCACAGTCTTGCAGCTTCTTCATATTGTTTTAGCATCAGCAAGTGGTTTATGTAAGGTCTAGTGCATTTATATTTATGTACATAACTAATCACATTGTTAATATAAAACATACCTGACCACTGATATAATGGGAAAGCTTCCTCCATGCGTAGATATCAACTCTATTGCTTCTTCAAATTTACTGTTAATGAAAAGTGAATTAAATATATATTTTATACCGTTGCCAAATATTATTATCTTATGGTACATTAAGAAAATCGAGTTAACCCGTTTGGAAGTAAACCACAACTGCTTTAAAATGGGGGAAAAGTTTACGGAAATTATAAGAAAATGTAACAACCTCGACTAGTTGATATTATTAGCAATATATAATTCTTATATTTGCACGCAGATCAATTTTTTTTTTAATTGTGGTACCCCCACCACCACCAGGCTCAACAGGCCCCTAGCAATATTAGCTTTATTAAGGGGTTTCACAACATGCTTTTAGTTCTTCCATGCTTCTTTAGCTTCCTCCATCCGTAGATATCAACTCTATTGCTTCTTCAAATTTACTGTTAATGAAAAGTGAATTAAATATATATTTTATACCGTTGCCAAATATTATTATCTTATGGTACATTAAGAAAATCGAGTTAACCCGTTTGGAAGTAAACCACAACTGCTTTAAAATGGGGGAAAAGGTTACGAAAATTATAAGAAAATGTAACAACCTCGACTAGTTGATATTATTAGCAATATATAATTCTTATATTTGCACGCAGATCAATTTTTTTTTTAATTGTGGTACCCCCACCACCACCAGGCTCAACAGGCCCCTAGCAATATTAGCTTTATTAAGGGGTTTCACAACATGCTTTAAGTTCTGCCACATTGCTTTGGATACTGTAAGGAACTGGTAAATAATAATAATGATGTAAATAATAATAATAATGTAAATAATAACCATAATGTAAATAATATAAAAAAGATGTAGATACTAAGCCTACATTTAATAAATAGATTTAAGGCTCCGGAAGCCATATAAGATAGTTAATTTAAGCCACCTCGAACTTCCATCGCTAGCCTAAAAGCACACAACGCACACGCGCACACACACACAGGCGTATCAACGAAACTCACTCCGAGCAGAGGTCACATGACCCAAATGAAGTATGCAAGAGGGAGCGAGAGAGGGCACGATCACGCCATGCAATCAACCCCCGAAAATTGCACGCGCCCTAAAGAAAGAGCGAGAGGAAGCGATGCCAAAAACTTCTAGAAGTTTCGAAACCTAGCCACAAGAAACTTCGCATCGCGAAGTCGAGGAAAATTATGAAGCAGACGTCGAGTGACGCGGATCGCTTTCTGGGGCACGGGAGATAGCGAGTGCCACTCCAAGGAAGAAGCAAAGCCCAGCACGCGGAAAAGTCGATAGACGTCCGCAGGCCACCCGGACCAATCTAAGGAAAAAGTTGTGTAAACCCAGCCGTCGGGTGACGGCTGACACAGGAAAGGAAAAAAAAGAAGATAGCGAGGGACTTGTGCCGGCCCAAGACCAGAGGCGGAGCACCCAGTAGACAGGCGTGTGCTCGTGTGTGTGTGTGCGGAGCAAGACGGGTGACTGTTGCAAGTGAAATCGCAACGAGTGGCCAGCGAGTAGATTCGGCCAAAATTTACAAGTGCATATAAAATTTCGGTGGGCCTCGATGCGGTATCGCTATGGAGTAGATTTAACCTCAAACGTTGCCAGATCAAAATTAGAACGTTGCACAAAACCTAACCTTAAACTCTAACCAATGAAACATGTCTATGAGAAATTTTTGTATGAAACCATAGAAATAATCGAATTGCACTTACACTGAGTAAAATCACATTGAAGAAAAATAAATACAAGAAAAATAAAAAAATATCGAAATGAAGTTTTAAATAATGACGGCGTAATATGCGATCTATGGTGACGACCTTCTCGGCGAGTGCCGGTTGCGATTCCACCTGGCGGATGCATAGCCTCTAACTTAGAGAAACGTCCCATTATCAATTCCTCTCGGTCTCCTCGCGGCGAGTGCGATGAGCCAGACTCAGCACGCGCTACCACGAATCCCCTTCGCTGTTTTGCCACCACCAAAATAAAACCGTTTCCTACTTGGTAACCCGGTGGCTGGCACCCCCGTCTCACGTATACATACATATAGAATACATACATAAGCAAAGAACAAACATAACCTTAAACACGAGGTTACCAGAGGTAAAAGATCACGTGGCCAGCACGCGCTTCACACACACACATAAGCAAGTAAGCATAGCAAAGTGAGAGAGAGGAAGGGTCCTCTATAGGTGAACCAAATCAGGTCGCGAGATTTTAAAAGCACGAGGCTGGGAGAAGCTAACCTATACTCCCCACGGCGCAGCCATCTTTTTTCACTCTCATCATCGTCTCTCTCTCTCACAAATAGCAATCGACCACGAGTACAGTCAACAGAATCATAGTCAAGAGTTTAAGCACAATTGTCGCCGAATCAACTCGTTTTATTGATCCGAGTTTTTCGCAATCACCGTCAAACAAATTTTTCTCTAAGCTTCGTTTGACCCTCGCTACAAATTTTCCCCCGCTGTATCAATAAATCTTTCTCCGAGGCCGATTGGCCGCATTCAATAATCGTGAAGATCACGTGGATATTGCAGAGCGGCTGCAGGAATGTGAAGGCCGCGCTCAGCGAGAGGAAACAACGGACGCAGAGTCCTCAACCACCAGGTCCCACGACTCTTCAGCACGGGGAGGCGGCAGCACCGCAGATAAAGTAGGCGACATGGAAACAAACACGGCCAGGAGGGAATCTGGCAGAAAAATTGCAGAATTGGGGAATAACTTTTGATGGAACAACGGACCCGATTCCCTTTATCCAGCACCTTGAGGAACGATGTCACAGGCCATCCCGGGTATGTTGACAGATACAACCAAACAATGGTTTAGGACCAACCAGCTACTGGGAGTATTTCAGCGGTTCGAGGATGAGATCCGCACGAGATACCAATGACAAGGGGAATCATTTAAACAATATCTAGATAGCATTCGCTTAATGATGCACAGAGCGGGATACAACCCGGAAGAGGAGTTGGAACGGATTTATGAGAATCTCCAACCAGATTATCAGCTATTCACTAGGAGACACGAGTTCACGGCGCTGGAGCAACTGACCGCCACACGGGATCGAGACACAGGAAGTCATGCGAGAATACTGGTCGAACTGCAGCCACCGCCGATGAGTCGTCATAATGTTTTGCGATCACCTGCACTGGTGCGCGTCCAGCTGCTGCGGTCCCAGAATTTGTTCCTAGGGTAGGGAACGTAGATATGGTGCCAAATTTAAGATTAGCTTGCAGGAATTATGCGAAAGAGGGGCATTTTCAACACGAGTGCCGCAATCCCAGAGTTCTTTTCTGATGGGAGTGTAGCCGCCGGAGAATACGAACTAATGAATGTTGCCATCGCATTCGCCCAAGAAACAAGAGGGGTCTTTGTCCAATCGGGGAGCCGCTCGAGCGGCCGGAGACTGCAAGGAGGAATCCCCGTAACTAGGAGATGTATTACAGGCAAAAGATAGCAGAAGCATCGCGAAGGTACAGATTGAGGGACAAGTATTCAACGAAACCATGGGCATTGGAGCCAGCAGGAGTTTCGTGAGCAAAGGAATCGTTTAACGAGTGGGAACACCACATAACGTACGGTCGGTAAGCACACAAGTCAGACTGGCCGAAGGCTTACGCAAAAAAATAACCCAGTCACTGGTAGCGAAAGTCCAGTTGGATCAACGTTGGGTCAAATTTCCACTCTTAGTTTTACCCGCAATCATGGAAGACGTGCTTTTAGGCGTGGACTTTCTCTGCGGAGTGTCCGCAACTCTACAATGTGGCCGCGTTTCTCTTCAGTTTAACCCTCTTCTTGTAACCGGTACCAAAAATGATTCAGTTCTGTCCCCTCTTTTGATAAATGAAATCTCCCCGAAGTCGATCGACAGCATCGAAACAGCAGAACCACAGCCCACGATCAGCGAACCAGAGCGCAGGATGCCAGCTGTGCCGACCAGCAGTATTTTATGACCTCGAGACGAAACAGCGGAATAATCCATTTCTACGGAAGAAAGATGCGAGTGCAACTCAGCCAGTGGACAGGATCGCGGGTGCCTCTCCCAGCCAAACCAGAGTATTAACCTGACGCTGAAGGAGCCCTCGCTGTCATCAAGGAGACTACAAAGCATGGAGCAGTAGAACCATGGGTCGGCATATTCCAACAGGAGGAATTGGCCAAATTCGAAGGATTGACCGGAGTGTCACATATCGCCGAGCACTCAATCACAATACGGGATGACAAGCCAATTAAACAGAGGTATTTTCCCAAGAATCCCGCGACGCAGCGGATTATTGATGAGCAAATCGACGAACTATCGCGCATAGAGCCTTCGCGAAGCCCCCACAGCGCGCTATTGTGCTCGTGGGCAAGAAATCTGGAGAGATGAGGTTATGTGTTGATTTTCGGCAACTGAATGCCCATTCTATCCCAGACGCGTATCCGCTGCCAAGGATAACCCATATCTTGGAGCGGCTGCGCCACGCAAGGTACATCTCGACTCTTGATATTGGCAGATCCCCATAGCCAAGAGCAGTCGCGAGTGCACTGCTTTTCCAGTCCCAGGGAGGGGACTGTACCATTGGAAGGTCATGCCGTTTGGCCTTCATTCAGCACCAGCCACATTTCAGCGGGCGCTCAACAGCGTCATAGGCCCCGCCTTGGAGCCCAATGCATTTGCATACTTAGATGATATTATCATCATCGGACGCACTCTAGAGAAGCACGTACACCACCTAATGGAAGTATTCCGACGGTTATGAAAGGCGAACCTTCGCCTCAACGCAAAGAAATGCTTTTTCATAAGCGCAGCCTGGTATACTTGGGGCGTGTCATCAGCGAGGAAGGAATGCACACTGATCCCAACAAGATTTCGGCAGTACGGCAACTGAGTCCGCCCACCATTTGCAAGGAACTGATAAGATGTCCTGGTATCGCGTCATGGTACAGGAGGTTTGTACCCAACTTCGCCAGCATCGCGCAACTCATGTCTCTGTTGCTGAAGAAGAGAAGGATATCGATTTGAGGTGATAACGGACCATCTTGCCTTGAAGTGTCTCAACTCAATGTGGTCCAGGAAAACATCCAGCGGACTTCGCTGGAGCGAACGACGCGAATAAAGATCCACAGTAGGATCGCTGGTGTTCGTAAAGCAGCATCACTTGTCAAAAGCGGCGGATTACTTTGCCGCAAAGCTAGCGCCGAAGTATGAGGGACCGTACAAGATACTCAAGTTTATCTCGCCCACCATAGTACGCCTACAACATACCCAGAGCAAGCATAGCAGATCGGCATCACTTGGAGATCCGATGAAGGCAGTCGACTATCCAGAAAATCAGAATCTGGTACTCGGAAGGCCGGACAACACAGAGAACGCCAAGATGACATAGAACGTTTAGCCGTCGAGTGACGCTAAAATCAAGAAGCCCGCACCAAGGCGGCGCAGCATCAAGAAGCCCGCACCAAGGCGGCACAGCATCAAGAAGCCTGCACCAAGACGGCACAGCATCAAGAAGCCCGCACCAAGGCGGCACAGCATCGAGAACCCTAAGAAGCTTCGAGAAAACCAAGCCACGAGAGCATTTAGCCGTCGAGTGACGCTAAATTTTGGTCAAGGCAAAAGCCAGATCGGAACACTATGACAGGAACCAAGACTGAGTCAGTGGGGGCCACTTGCTGGAGGGTGCACCTTCCCAACGTCCCCACTCTCCTAAGGGAAACTCAATGCTCCTAGTGCCTGCAATCTGAAACTCCTCTAAACTAACTGCGACTAAAACCCGCTAGGTAGCCCTTTAATTACATAAAACTTTGTTTCCCCACAGCTTTGGCGTCGGAGGCTTTAGGGCCGTGTCCAGGCGCCCTGGAAAACGCGGAAGAAGCCACCCGACCGGGCGAAGACGGGTTCGGTGGAGACCATCCCATCGAGCGGGATGCGCCAGTGTCCACCAGCCAGGACATGCCCCACGTGTGGCGGATCGAGAGCAGCGGGCCAATTGCCCTCTTAGAAGGACTTTATCCTAACGGGGTCCTCCTGAAATACCCCGGGGGAAAGACAAGGACGACGAGGCTCCACCAGCATTTGCAAGCTGGGCAGAGGAGATAGAGTGGGAGGATCGTCTCCACGAGAGGGAAGCCTCCAGGACGCCACCGAGGCCATCCACAGCCTTCCGGCCGCCATCGAGGCCATCAGCAGCGTCTCAGACCCACCGAGGACATCGACAGCTTACAGGACGCTACCGAGGCCACCATTAGCCCCCAAAGCAGCACCGAGACCCACAGCAGCGACCGCCGCGACACTGCCGTATCCGTGGAGGTGGGGTGTACAGTGAAGAAGTTGCGGAGCGGAACGGAAATTCCTGTTCCACGCCGGAGACGTAGAGTTCCAAGTCCACCTAATAAAGAGGAACCACATAATCGTCTCGCTGCGCCCCCCGAAGAAGGAGGTGAATGTGAGAAACCTGTCGGCTCCACACAAATAATGTAAATAATAATTACAAAGTAAATAATAAAAATGATGTAAATAATAATAATTATGTAAATAATAACAATAAGTTAAATAATATAAATTAGATGTAGATATTATGGCTAAATTCATCCATCTCTAGCCTAAAAGCTCAAAGCACACGGACACACACACAAAGGAGTATCAACGAAACTCACCACGAGCAGTGGTCACATGACCCAAATGAAGTATGAGCGAGAGGAAGCGATTCCAGAAACTTCTAGAAGTTTCGATCGCGAAGTCGAGAAGAGTTGCAAAGCAGACGTCGAGTGAAGCGGATCCTTGCAAGGTATTACAATTTTATTCAGAAGTTTGCAACTCAGTGAAGGAAAAATGCCGAGTCTATCTGGCCATGTCCGTCTGTCCGTTTCTACGCAATCTAGTCCCTCTGTTTTGAAACTACCTTAATAAAACTTTGCATAATGTCTTTTATATACTCTCACTCGAACATATGTCGGAACGGGCCAGATCGGACGACTATATCATATAGCTGCCATACAAACGATCCCTAAATTTGTTGAAAAAAAATTATAACTTTACTGTTTTTCAACATATCTTAATCAACTCTCGGTTATAAGCTATATATATTATTCTAGATTTTCAGATTTAATTTTATAAAAAGCGGACTATTATATCATATAGCTGCCATGGGAACGGTCGGGAAATTTTCAGAAAAAAAAATATTTTTGTCAGTTTTTAACATAACTTCTTCTTTTAGATACAAGAATTCTATATTATTTCAGAATTTTGTTTTAATTTTCATTAAAATCGGACGACTATATCATAAAGCTGCCATACAAACGATCGGTAAATGTGTATGTAAGTTACATTTGACTTTACATGTAAAAATGTAAGAAAAATGTAAAACTGTAAAAATTGTATGAATAAGAAAGTAGTTCATATTATATTATAATTGATACAACTGGAATCTGCAAGGGTATACAAACTTCGGCGTGCCGAAGTTAGCTTCCTTTCTTGTTTTTTAATGTTATTGATACGGACTCCAATGTCATGGCAAATGTTGCCATGAATACCAACTTCCAACGAAATACCTCGCTTTAGTTCAATCATCCGCCAAATATATGGAATCTTATGATGAAGTTGATGAAACTATTTCTTTACTATAATAGTTATATAAATATCGTATCAATATCGGATCTATAAAAGTAAAAAATCAACTATTTTAATATTTTCCATGGTTAGCTTATTTTTAGTTGTTTTTTTTTTAATTTTTTGGCTTATTCTAGCTTAGTTTTTTCTTCAATCTAGCTTATTTTATCTCTCAAAATCTGGCAGCACTGCTCGGTGGTCCAGCCCATGACGACCTTAATGAGAAGAACAAGAGGTGAAAGTGGGAACCAGAACAACAGAGTGCCTTCGATCTGCTGAAGAATTTACTGACATACGCACCTGTGCTGGCATGCCCAGATTCCTTGTCAAGATGACACTTCAGACTGACGCCAGCAACTACGGACTCAGAGGAGTACTAACACAGGAAATCGACGGCCAGGAACGAGTCATTGACTACGTCAACTGGAAGCTTGATGCCGCGGAGGTTAACTATTCGCCAACGGATAAAGAATGCCTAGCCATTGTCTGGAGAATACGGAAATTACGATGCTACATCGAAGGCTATAGGTTTGATGTAATCACCGACCACCCGGCTCTTAAGTGGCTCGATCAAATAAAGATCTCGACCGGAAAGATTGTCGGATGGATTTTGGAACTCCAGCAATACTAATACGACGAACACCGGGAAAAATACAACGTAGTCGCCGGCGATCTGTCTCGACAACCATTGGAGCACTTACAGAGACTCACACAAGGCAAGCACCAATGCAAGTGGCTGCAGCGAAAAGTCAAGGACGTCCGTGATGATCCACCGAAATTCCCCGACTTCATCATTGAAAATTGAGAACTATATTAACACCTTGGCTATCGTAGAGATGACCAAGACTTCATAACGTGGAAACTTTGCGTAACATCCGAACATCGGTACCGAATCCTGCAGGAATGCAATGATGCACTCATAGCCGGTCATCTTCGTCTTCGGAAGACCAGATCATCAGAATCTCACAAGTACTACTGGCCTTACGAGACAAGTCAGCGAAGCCTTTGGAGTCTTGTGTACAGACCGTTACCCCGTTCAAAGGAGGGGAATACCGTGCTCCTAGTTTTTTTCGACTGCTTCACCAAATGGGTCGAGCTGGTATCTTCGCTTCGGGGCCCCGATCGCCCAGTACGTGGAGAATGGGCAAAACATATGGGACAGCTTGTTACCGGAGCTAACATTCGCCATCAACACAATGGATTCGGATTCGACCAAATACAGTCCGACCTTCCTACTTCAGGCTCAAGAACCACATCTGCCTGGATCCTGGTACGACAGTGTGACCCCCGGAACGACAACATTGTTCCAGAGTCCATCGGAGAGAGCGGACCGTCTGAAAGAGGTCTTCCAGATAGTGCAGAACAACCTAAAAAAGGCCAGCAGAAAGCAGGGGAGACCACTAGTCCTCGTGCGGCAGCACCATTTGTCTAAAGCCGCCGAAGGATTCGCCGCGATGCTTGTTGCTTGCAATGCGGTGATGGATTCATTTCTGATCGATGATCGATGCATCGATGTTTTTAAAAAATATGGAAACCTCGATATTGTTTGGGAACTATCGATATTAAAAAATTAGAAACATCGATATTATTCGGGGACTATCAATGTTTTTTACAAATCACAAAATTTAGGGAGGCAGGTGTAAAAATATCATGATACCATTGCCGGGTATTATAATATTAGTCAGTAGCTTGCAATGCGGTGATGGATTCATTTCTGACCCCATAAAGCACATATATTCTTTATCAGCATCAACAACCGAGTCGATCTAACCGTGCCCGTCTGTTTGCGGTTTGTCTTTTCTGCGCAAACTAATCTCTCAGTTTTAAAGCTATCTAAATAAATCTTTGTAGATATGTAGTTTTTTAGAAACGATAGGAAATATATTGAATAAAATACATATCTACATCTACTTTATTAGATATGAGTATTTAATATTTATTTATTTTATTTAATCTCAGTTTTAATTTTTTTAAAATGAATGACTTTATTATTAAGCTCCTTAAAGATCTTTAAGGAAATCAAAAGCCTATTCCGCGAACAATTGCCCTTTGATATTCTTATGCAGTTTTGATTAGGCAGAGCTCTCCTAGGACCTTGAAAGAGACAAATATATGTGTATATATTAAAATGGGTAAAGCACAGTTGTTGACCTAACTGTATTTGAAACAAAACTCACATCGAATTTTTATGCTTTGTTTTGAAATAATATGTCCGTAAGCAATTGGCATGCATTCCACCGTCCGCGCCTCTCTTGCACAGCTCCCTGATGTTTCAATATAACGGAGATAGAGACAACAAGTTTAAGGCAGCGATGGGCACGTGATCTAACGGTCTGAGCAGCAGCTCGACCAGACAAAAAATAACAACAACAACCAGCACCGTCGCGAGTTTGATGTGTGCAGCCCAAATGCATGCGATTGTTGTTGCAAACTCGAAATCGCGGCGATGTGCCTCGCTGCCAGCGCCGAATTTCAGTGTCATTGTTTTTGTAAATCGTCACGGATCGCTAAACGCCAGCAATGTTGACACGAGGACGACTTGCTGACGCATCCCAACAAAGATAACGGTTTGAGCAGCGTGAGCAAATTGAGCCAGGGCGTGCCCTTCTCTGGTTTAAGGTATTCGGACGATTGGATATGGCTATGGATGAGCGAACTCGCACAAATACATTTGCTTAATAAATAATTAACAAATAATAGGAAGAATTAGAGACATAAAATGAATAGAATATATATTTGAACTGAATGCGGGCCCAGGACCGGGCGCAGAGGGCCAAACTGAAAATTGTCAAATTCTTCGCAGATGGCGGGCACACTAGACCGCGCCTGGCCTTATATAAGGCGAGCCACAGCCCGTTGGGACTTCTCTTAGCGGGCGGCGATCGGGGAGCTAACTCTCCAGTAGTCAGCAGCGAAGTCTTTTGTTGGCTGAACCGGATCATTCAATCTGGTTTGCCTAATACATTGTAGTTGGTAGCCTATCTGGCTTTAGCTGAGCTAAGTATCTCTCTCGCTCTCGCGGACGACCGAAAGGTTCCCGAGTTAATTCTCCCTCGCTCTCGTGGATATCTGAAAAGGTTCCAAGTTAAATCTCTCTTGCTCTCGTAAATGACTGAAAAGGCCCGAAGCTAATAAGAAAACTTTCGTGACTCAGCAATCTTTATCTAACCCAGCGAACACCGACGCACAGTGCGCCTCTAGAACAAAAGCCGTTGCAAAAATCAAATAAGTCGATGTTGCAAAAACAAAAATTTTCCATACTTAATCGAAAGAAAATTGCCGAAGGATTAAGAACCTACAATAAAATAAATTTTTTTAGAAGATATAAGCATTCAAAGTTGAAAAATATTTAAATTTTTGCATCATAGGAGAAAAAAATTGAAAATTGGTCGACTTTCAGGTAGCATTACTCAAAATTTAGTTTACCTATCGTCATTTTTCTTTCTTTAAATGATAGATAAATTCACCTGTAAACTAAGCTGTAAAAAACGGCCGTTGGGTTTGGGCTTTCACAGGTAAATCGCTACCTGCCAGGTGTACATTTTTTTCACTTTTATCTGGCTAAAGTAGTCTATAAATTCTGAAGCTGGTTAGAGCCACCGAGTACACTATAACTTCGACTTTTATGGATATTTTTTCTTTCTGCGTCTGCGGAAATGCAACGACATAAACCAAAACAACTAAAATACCAAAACAAAATCTGGTCTTACTTAAGCGCGAAAACGCTTATTGTTTTTAAAATTTTGAATTTGTTCATGTTTTTTGTATTGAATGGAAAATCTTTCCTTTACCTTGGTTTTTGTAAAAAAAAAAAACGAACACAAAAAAGCAAAGAACATTTTGTTAAGGCCAGCCAAAAATTATTTTTTATAAATTAAAATAGTTTTTATTGCTTTCAAAATATTTTTATTTAAGCAAATACATACAAATAAAGATAGAAAATTAATTAAAGAATATTCTTTTCGCAATTGTCTTCATAGAAAGAAAAACAATTTTCCATTTTGATACTCAATAAAAAGGCGTTTAAAATATTTTAAAAAGGCGCTACTGTGCAACGACTCAGGCGAGAAGAACGCAACCGGCCCCAATCTCGGCGTTCAAGAGCGGCTAGACCGGGAGTGGCATGAAATTATTCAGAACTTTTAAATAAACATTAAGATACTTTTACGGCATTATTCTCCAGTTCTACTCTGGCACCGGGTCGAGTGATAACATAAAATCTTTCTTCATTGTAACAGAATATGTGCAGTTTAGTCTGCAGAAACCTGCAAGACACCAGCAAGACACCAGGCGCGTATAATGACTTTTTTTTGACCGATAACAAAGGGTCAAAAAGTCTTTTTTGTAATTATATGCTGAAGCCCAGTACAAACATAAGATAAATATGTTTTACGAAAATTGCTATATTTCTCGGAAACCAATGTGACCAAAGAAATTAAAGAAAAGGCTTGAAAAGCCATTAAAACAACATTTTTCGTTCGCAACCTTCATCAAGTTAGTACCCTAAACAACAAGGAATCAAAAAATATTTTTATTTTTTTTATTTTTTTTTTTTATTTCTAGGACCAGTGAATCGATAGAGCTTTATGTATTTTAAAAACATATATTTAAACGTCAAAAATATGAATATTATGTAGAACTTGAGTAACAGCGCCTTGAAAACAGATCTTCGCACTATCTCCATGATTTCGGCCGATTGGCTTATCCGAAACCAAAAATTTTAACGGCATTTTACTCGTTAAGCCTATCATATGAATATAAAAAAGATTCGATTTTTGGTAGAAGTTTGTATACCCTTGCAGATCGAAATTTCATTATTACAAATTTATCAATATCTACTATAATATTAATTACTTTTATATTCATATTATTTTTACAGTTTTACATTTGTATTTACATGTACATGTACATACTTTTCACTTATCTCAGAGCTAAAGAAATTAAAAAATGGCAAATTGCCGTATTTTTTCAAATTACGCGAAACTTAAATATGAATTTTTATATATTTGTAAAAACTTTTTTTTTTCTTCTCCATGTAATCGATTATGAAAGTGTATATCGATGTATCGCATAATTGAAAAATGAGAGTTTATTAACCGATTATAGAATCTATTTTATTTCTAGCTCTACTTTTCAGTCATTTAGTCGATATTTTTAGAGACCTTGCGGTCGTTTTTAAAATATTTTTTTTCTAATTCTTACATATTTTTTCTAATTTTGTAATAAAATTTAAAACTAAAAACCCAATTTTTGAACTAATAATATACACACTTTGTTAAATAAAAGTACGGTATGGAGACTGCAAAAAAAGCGTTTCTAAGCAGTCAGAGAGAACGAGAGGCAAATAGTTTAAAACGGCTGTTCGTGGGCAGCGTTTTTAAGCCCGGTATGGAGACGAGAAATCGAAATACCACAAAGTTACATGGCGTTAGGAGATTTTGCGATGCAGTATTTAAAGGGCGAGGTGCAAAATAGACTACAAAATTTAAAGAAACAGGCTGTTCTCGGCTATTTTCCTCTCGCTCTGCCCTACAGTTCCTTCACATATTTAATATCCAATTATCCAAATACCTTTAACTTGTTTTCCATATATTTGCCATATTAAATCGTCTGCAAAAGAGAGGCACCGCCGCTAGAATGCATGCCAGAATAAGTTTTTTTTCCGCTACGAAACTGTTTTACTGTCTCCATACCGTGCTTTTGCAAAAAAAAAAAAAAATAAATAAATAAAAAGAAATACCCTACAGCACTATAAGTTTATCATTTTGCTCAAAATGCAACCCAAGTGGAAACCAATGATTAGTCGCGATGTGAGACGTTGAAATATGACGTCAAATCTGGTCACATTATAATCTTTCTCTAAAACCTTTTATTAATAATGAGGCGTATGAATAATTTGGTGACTCTCTTCACGGCTGCAAGTGCATTTTTTTTTGGAAGCTTTATTACAACGATACTCAGTACTGTGGACAAATGCCCAACACACCGAAATAAAGTTGGAGCCCAGCTCGAGCCACATCCCGATTTGTTTCTCATCGTTTTGGTGCTAAGTAGCCCGCACAATGTGGACCATAGAAACACTATGCGGAGGACCTGGCTCCGACATGTCAAGCAGCCTCTTGTACTACCTTATTTTCCAGAAGAACAGATCTATCTTCCCACCTACGATGCTAGTGGCCACTTAATGACTGAACGTGTTGAGTCGCAGAAGAAAAGACTAAGACAGTATATTAACTGGCAAGGGAGCACTTCTACAAGGAGTTTAAGAAAATCTCAGCGGGGGATAAAAGTCAAACATTTCTTCGCTATTGGAACTGGGCAGATGAGTAAGGGCTTCCAGGCGGAACTTCAGCATGAACATACGCAACACAACGACCTTCTCCTACTCCAAAGGCACCCAGAGACATACTATAATCTTACAGAGAAGCTACTTCAATCTTTAGAAGCATTGACACAGCTATATGAATTTTCCTATCTAATCAAGGTGGATGATGACACATACGTTAAGTTGGATAGTGTACTCAACGAGCTGATCTCCTATGATCGCAAGCTTTTGCGCAATGCGGTTGAGTATGGTAACGATCCACTGCCTCAACTGTATTGGGGCTACTTTAGTGGTCGGTCTAAAATAAAAAAAGTTGGTCGTTGGAAGGAATCAAATTATTATCTAAGCAACAATTATTTACCATATGCCCTAGGTGGTGGATATGTTCTATCGCGTAAACTTTGTGAATATATAGCAAATTATTCGAATATGCTTTCCCCATACGCGTCCGAGGATGTTTCAGTCGGAACGTGGTTGGCTCCATTCCGTCAAATATATCGATGGCACGATCCTAGATTCGATACCGCTTACATACCCCGCAAATGTCAATCGTATCACTTGGTTTTGCACAAATGCAATCAGGAAATGATGAGCAACATTTACGACGGAAAACAGTGCAGTGACAATGGCACAGGCACTAATCCAAGCTCTTTGCCCGAATATTACTACGATTGGACGAAATTAGCTGACCAATGTTGCGAAAGCTTAGTAGTGTAGTCAGGATATTGATACTAAATATGTAAAAATTATTTTAACTTGTCTGACCTGTGTTTAATTAACCAGTCGACACGATCGTCAGTTTCAATAAGACTTGCCACTACAATGTCCTTGGGGGCAACGATGTAATACCGATTCTCCTCAATAATGCAGCCCAGATAATAATCGTTAACTGTATACTCCTCAAAGCCACGTAGAGTTAGACTATCTGTGCAGATCTCCTCGCTACTGTTCATTTTGTGTTCAATCACACACAGCACGGGGCGTAAAGCTTTAAAGTTGGCGCTCTTTTCTTTACGATAGCCAAGTACCACTAGTTGACTTGAGGTCATAGGGGCTAGTCCACAGATATAGAATGAAGTTTGAAATGTTGAGACTGCAATGAATATAATAAATATATGTTCGATTTTTATTATGACTTGTGTGTACCTGGATCTACAATATAGTCGGGAAGATTACTAGACGCAGCCTCGATTGAATTTCTCCTCCGAATAGCACAAATCCTTATGGTGTCTACCCAACCAATTAGAAGAGTATGTTTATTTGACCAGCGCAAGTGACATCGAAAGTTCTCAAGACGCATTCCCTGTGGTGGAAGTTCCCATTTCATCAGCCCCAGAGAGCATTTCTCGTTCAAATCGTAGACACGTACGCCTAAATGACTTGCCCAGGCTACAAAGTTATCCTGCCAGCAAATGGTCAATACTTTGCCTTCAGCTGCACAAAGCTCAACGGGCTTTATCTTGTTAAGGAGATTTCGCTCGTATAAAATGAGCTTTTCGTCGCCGACTATAAATTTTCGAGTCCGAGACTTTGGGTCGGGTTCCAAGGCTACAGCTTTTATGCATTTGCCGAAATTTAGGTTGTGATTGTTTTCACAGCTAAGCAAACCTGTAATTTTGACCTGCGACATACATAATATATATTATATGTATAAAAAAATATATGGTATATATGTACATATCATGACCGTTTTAAAATTATTGACTCACTTTTCCGTCATCTGAGCATGTGGCCACATACTCGCCCTTCGGATCCACATCAATCTGATTTACTGCCACTTGATGTGTTTGGCTTTCACCTGTGCTTAGATTCGAGTCAACTGAGTTGCCTTGGTGATCCAATAAATATATGCGGCCTCGGAATGTTCCAAATATAAGAAACTAAAATATAAATTAACAAGATTTTATTTGGATTTGCACTTTCCTACCTTCGGGTGCACAGCAGTGGCTGTTACAACATCCGTGTTTAATATATTTTTTAAATCGTTGCCAATGCGTTGGTACTTAAATTTCGGTTCAATTTCTTCCTCATCTTTTTGCTCTGTCCCAGAGTCCTAATGAATAAAGGATGAGCATTAAGGTTCAAGAAGTTTGTTTTGGCCAGAAACTAGACATACACAAGTTGGCAAAAGCTCAGTCATTTTGAAAGGACCATAAATATTTTATAGGAGACGAGTTATTTTTATCATATTTTTTTATTTTGCAATATTATTAACTGCAGGAACAGCTGATTTAGAAATGCCAACTTGCTTACATTTTGTCTCTATTATTATTTTGGAAGTCAAATGTGGTGTTCTTACTTGAGTTGTTGATAACATATCAAAATATCGCTATTTTTTTTCTAAAAATTATAAGTTTGTTATTATTCATCATTAAAAATAATTATTTTTGGAAATAAATTGATCTTCAGTAAATCGTTTTTTTTAAATATATGTACAAAATAAATCGATTAAATTGGTTAAGATCCAAAATACCTTCAATACAAAAATTGGTCGATTTTTTAGGTCTAAAAATCATAGTTTCGTTTAAGATTATTATTATTATTGTTCTTTTGTTCTTCACATTTCATCCATGGTTTTTTCGATATATTATTTTCCAATTACGCGATACTTCAATATAAATTTTTATAGATATATAATATAATTTTATATAATAATTATAACATGTAATGATATGTATTTTTTGTTTCCACGTCGCTTTCCCAGATGTGTAACTTTTTTGGTTAAATTGATTCTGAAAATTAAAATCATAGTATCGCATAGGTTGAAAAAATCGATTAATCTATTATGGAATAGATTTTATTTCCAGCTTTAATATTGGATATTGATATTTCGTTTGCCCAAATATGCCAATATCTATATTTTGTGTATATTTTCCTTGGTCATGGCGCTATGACACAGGAATGCAGTTCTCATTAATTTGCTACTTCATTAGGACCTTGAGACCTAATGTTGTCTTGCTTGGAATATTTTGGTAATGCGACTTTCGGTAACACCGATTAAAACAGGTATACGTTAACAAGAGGCACAAGCCGCAGCATATCATTGAGTCCTCGTCGCAGTATATCAAAATGTATGCAAATGGAAGTCCTTATATTTAAATTTGTAACCTACTAAAGGACACATATTGCATAAATAACACCACAAAATTCATGCAGGTTAATTTTGCAGCTTGGCTTGGCATCAAAAACATATCAGTTTTATTCAGTGTAGCAGCCTTTGTGTCCTTCAGTTTTACCAAATAATTGCAAAGAAACAAACATTTTGTTTGTAAGATCACTTTTCAGTTTCAAATTTGCTATTTGAAACAGTTTATTGATATCGGTTCAAATCTAGTATATTTTTGTAGATTTATCGATTTTTGCGGTTAATGCATTGCTCAATGTATTAAAAGTGTCCTATAGTCATCTTTGTTGCCCTTGTGTAAAACCCTATAGTGCTTTCAAATCTTTAGGGGCCTGATTCGCAGAAAACCCTAATAGGATAGGATTGTGAAGAAAAGAACAAAATGCAAAGAGTAGCATTCGTAGCATAATAAATTATACTTATATATTTTGTTAGGACCAATATCTGGTCCTGCGCGTATCGCCAACGGCTGGGGCCATGTCTCGGCTAGCTCCTGAGTCGTGGATCCTCGACCCGCTTGCTCCTTTTCCTATGGCAACCCAACTGCCGTTTGGATTCCCTGGAGCATGAGAATGGTCTCTCGGATTCTGTGACGTTCCAAAGACTCCATTATCAAATGCCCTTTGGTACGACCGATCCCTGAAAGATCTGTCTCGGGCCAAATACGGGTTGCTTTCGGCCGCGTGTGGGTTCCTCCAGTTGCTTCCTTGACCGTTTCCTGGTTGACTACTATTTCTCCCGTTTGTCGCATCAGGTAACTGTCTATCTGTTGCGGGTTGGCCGGGAGTGCGTTCTAAGGTTTGGAATTCTCTCCTGTTGAACGAGCCGCATGCTTCTGCGTTTTCCTGGCTGTACTGTTCCTGTATAGGGTCGAGGGCGATTTGCGAGTACGCGTGGTACGGAGTGGAGGCCTGGTCTAGGTTCAGAGTTCTTGGGATGGATCCCCTTCGCTGTGCCCCCGAAAGATCCCTGCCCCTTGCTCCTACAAGCATCTGTGACCCCTCCTCTTCATTCCTTTGCGGTTCCTCTTCTCCCTGCATTGTGGAAACTCCTGATCCACCCATATACTCTCGAAATAAAATGGAACAGAAAACCCAACCAACTAAACTGAACGAGTAAATAAAGGACGATTATGAGATAATAAACCAAAATAAAAAAGGAAAACAAACTAACAACAAACTGCTGGATAATTTGGCGGAAATCCACCCAAATCGTTTGACTATGTACTTGCATGCATATGGAAGGAAGAAGTTCACCTGGCGTTAGGTGCTGTGTGTGTAATATATACTGTTCTGATCATTCAAACATGTATGTATGGACGATGACAACTAAGAAGGCAAACAACATTGTCTTTTGGTATCGTCGACTATTCGAAACATCATTTATCATGATGTTTGATAATCAAAGACACCAAAACATTAATTCCACACAAACTAATTATTTTATTTTTCCTTTAGGTGCTCTAACAAGGATAATTGGCGCAATTGATGCAATTCAATATTCTCAGTTTGAAGCTGAAGCCATCGCTATCTCGTCTGCTCGCTGCGCAATCTCCATACTTGTAGAACTTGGGTCGCCAGAGGTTATCCTGCAGTGCCCCCGGAAAAGTGGATAATTAGCACTTTAGGTTTAATTTAGATTTAACTTTTGATTTAATTTTGATTTGATTTAGATTTAATTTAAATTTTATTTAGATTTACCCCCATTTGTTTATTTGTATCCCTTTTCCTAATCCTGAATCCTCTAACAAACTGCAATGTTTTATAAATTTTTATCTTAAATTTTATCTTGTTTTCGTCCGTCGTTTTCTGTCCAAAGTCTGCGCCAACCTTTCGGTGTCTGCTCTATTTTTTTGCGGTGTCGTAGGTGGCCCTTTCCTCCCCCTTTTTCGGTCGCTATATGTCCTTGCCGCCTGGCTAGACATAGTCGCCGGTGTATTTTTCTTCTCTCTGTCCGATGGTCTCCCTGTTTCTCACTAATACCTATTCCTAAAACTATCTAAAAGCTATATCACAGGTTATTATCACAGATTTAGGGATTTTGTCAGCAGTAACTTGCGCTAATCAATACCTAGCTTGGCTTTGCATTGTTGTCTTCAAGTCTGCTGTAAAAAAACCCTTTTTCCAGACAATAATCTGTTATATTGCTTCTCGATATTTTATTTTCCTTGAGTATAGGGTCTTAAATTCGGTCCAGAGATCTCGCGATTAATCTCTTTACCCATTTCTGATCCTATACTCAAGGAAGATATTTATATCCTTTTGTGGAGGACATAGTGTTGCTTCCATTGAGCGCCATTTCTGTTACCGCAACTGTGTGCTAAATAATCTCGCCGTTGCCACAGTGCAGCCTCGAGAGGACCGACACGCCCACCAAGGGGCGGCAACCGGAGCCACCGAAGGCTTCAGTCCTTACTTTTTTTTCCATATTTTATTTTGTTTAAATTATTGAAGTCACTGTCATTTGTTTTTTTTATTGTTATTTATTCTCCATTTTTA
Source organism: Drosophila punjabiensis (assembly GCA_008042585.1). NCBI lineage: Eukaryota > Metazoa > Arthropoda > Insecta > Diptera > Drosophilidae > Drosophila > Drosophila punjabiensis. Next base: position 19,912 of record VNJR01006116.1, on the reverse strand, counting down.
TTTATTTATTTATTCAATATTTATCTGTTTATTTATTGTTTTATATTTATTTATTATCCAAATTTATTTATTCTCAAATTATTTATTTTTCAATGTTGTGTGTCAACGGAACCCTAATTATTTCTTTTTGTGTGAGTAAATTTTGGAATCTTAGTGTCGAATTCCCCGACGAATCCCCCCCCCCCTTTTGAGCGCTCATACGGGTAGAAAAGGTAGTTTTGGTTTTATCTGTGGGAAAATTAATTTGTCCGAGATTTCTTTTGTTTGGTTTGTTTTGTTTTATTTCCATTAAAAATCAGAGAAAGGAAGAGTTGGGTTTCCATAATATTAACGCAAAAAGGGATGAAACTGTTAATAAGCAATAATATTAAATACTAAGCTTAAATAATGAATATGGAATATGGGAAGGGGAAGGGATCTTTGGCGTTGAGGTAATTGTATGTGTGTGCAAAAGAATTTAGGGGCAGCTGCGATATGAATTCTGCGAGCAGCCTGCAAATGAAGGGAGGCCAGCAGATGAGCTCCAAAACATCAAGGAGTCTCAAAGAAGGAACTGATCGATTCAAATGTGTTAGTTATAACAGATGTTTCGTTAAGTTCGAAGTTCGTTTGAATGTATGGTGAGCGAACTGTGCAGTGTTTAGTGTTGTGGAACGTCAAGTCTTCGTATGGGGAGTTTGATGTTCAAATAATTTAAAATTTGTTCTGTTACGTGTGTCAGTGGGCTGGGTCGAGAATCCACGACTCTAGAGCTAGCCGAGACATGGCCCAAGCCGTTGGCGATACGTGCAGGACCAGATATAGGTCATAACAATTTTATATTTAAGATATTTCTAGTTTATTATTGTAAGGGAAAACAATATTTTAAGTGATATTTTATATATGTATTACCATCGTATATTTTATAAAAAAATGTCATCGATACGACATTTTCTTAATATATCTTACAACCCTAGTTCTTACTGCTATTTGTGATTCCACACTCTTATTGTTACATGATCTCTAAAGTTATGTACTCACAACAACCAAAGTTGGCCTCTCGTTCTCTCTTAGGCAAATTTTTTTTGATAATACGCGTAATTGGAAAAAAATTATACTTTATATTTAATGTTTTATTTCCGAAGCCTTGTAAAAATGTGAAGGACAATAATAATAAAATGTTCGATATGAATAAACAATTTTTTTTTAGACCCATGAAACACACATTTTTTATGGAAAGTATTTTCGTTTTGAATCGATTTACTTTTCTAATTTGTTAGAAAAAATCAATTCACTTAAAATCGATTGATTTCCAGCTCTACTTCCGATACAGTCAATCCGTGTAAAACAGTTTGGATTTTCGGCATGTGGGAAACTCCGATTCCCACAGTTACGTCCACCTTCCTCCGTCCGATAAAAGTTTATTAAACAGCTGTGGCTCATCTCAAACATAAACAAACAATACCAACTTAAAGTAAAAATTCTCTGCAAATCTTATAACGGTTAGGTTGAAGACGCATGCATAATTGAAAACACATAACTTTTACTTAGCTTATTATGATATATAACTTTTACGGAGCTTTATTTAATACGTTTCTGCCAACTCCAAATGCGAAGACCGAAAATTCTGTTGCGAGTCAGGGTATAAATGACTATTTAAATGCCTTATAATTTAAACCACATAAAGCAGAAAATTAAACATGAATAGTTCAAATTTGCCTAAAGCAAATTTTCAATTGCCCATATACCATACGATTTAAAAAGTACAAATACATAAATATATTCTTAAATACTTATAAATAATCCAACATATTCTAAAAGGGGTATTTTGATGTCGATTTGATACACTTGGTTTGTCTCCGTCTCCAGGGTCCTCAGGGTTCTCATAACTCTGGCCGCGAACTTGGATGTCACGTCCCAGGTCTCCTGGTTGGCCAGCATGGTGGGAACCAGGTTGTCGGCCGTGACACTCGTCCTCACGCTTGCTTCTCGCTCTAAACGGTCGTGATGGAAGCGATGGCACTCGAAGAGAACATGGTGCACGTTCTTCTCCACAACGGCGCCGCATTCTGGGCAGTTGTTATCCTCGTCGTGGCAAAAGCGCTTAAGATAGTTTCGGAAGCAGCCATGTCCCATGAGCGCCTGTGTCAGAAATTTACCTCGCCGTGCTTTCGTTTTATCCATCTGCTGATGTCCGGGATAAGGCGGTGAGTCCATCGTCCTTTGGCTGAGCTTTCCCACTTTGCTTGCCACCTGGAGATGGTCTTGGGTCTGGCGCTACGCCTAGCATCGCCGAATTTTATACCAAGCAGTGCGATCGCCGATGCTCTCCAGACGGCGCTCTCGTCACCAGCCCCCTGCCGCCAGAGGGCGCTGCCCAAGAGATTCTCCATGGACGCCGACCAGAAAATTACCGGTGAGCTCGTTCCACGTTTAATTAAAAATCCTGGGGTCTCCTCACGGTGAATATACTCCCGCTTGAAGGCCAAATTGCTATCCTTTGCTAAAGAATTCGGTTTCTCTACCGAGGGAGTCGTCGAAGGCTTGCGGCGAAAACTCGACACCCTTGTCCAGACTCCAAACAAACCCTAGAGGTATGGGCTCGGCTCGCCGACTTAGAAAGGCGATATACAACCCGTGCCGCGAGCCCCGCGCTCCCGGGAGAAGACAAATCTGGCCCCAGCGGCCTCACCGAGAACGTAAGCGCCGGATCAAATTTCGAAATCTTCTCTGCAGGGTGTTCGCGTTTCACTCCAAGCTTTGCTATTACTGCCCCCTCTCCGTTGAGCACTAACCAAGAAACTTTTCTTGAGCCGAGCCACTACCGGAACCGCCAGGAATTTCTTTGCGTTCCGAATCGGATTCGCAAGTGGGGCCTCCAATTCGATGAAAACTCTGACCCCCTAGCCTTCATCGAACATGTCTAAGGTCGGGCCCTATCAAACGGTATCAACTTAGGACCTTATCCTCGCGCTATGGCCGAGCTGCTGACGAGCAGAGCCGACAAGTGGTTCCAAGCAAACCGCCTACACAGGGTTGATTGGGCCATATTCCGCCGCGAATTTCTAGAATATTTCCTTTCACCCAGATACCTCAAACGCTTGGACAACCGAAATCGACCACTTTTGCCCCCCCCCCGAGGGAATCATCAAAAGAAACATACCCGCGTGCCGCTGGAACCCAGAGTGGCCACGCCAGCTAGGGTTGGCCGGGTGAACGCATCGACGTTCGGGATGCCTGCCGAAAATGCGGAACACCGGGGCATTTTAACCGCGACAACCGGAATCCACGACAATACTTCTACTGGGATTACGGACGACGAGACATCTGGACAGTGGAATGTTGTAGGGTCCCCATAACCGGCGGAGTCCGTCGGGACGCAATCCAACAGGGAACCCTCAGTATTCGCACCACTTAGAATAGAGAGAGGGAGGATCGCCGCTGCTGCGACATTGGCGCAAACGTGCGCCTAGCCACCATCGACACGGGGGCACCTAGGTGCTTTATTAGTTAGTTCGCACCCATAATAATCTCGCTGACACGTCTCGGGTCGAAGTAACAAGTTTCTTCCTGGCAGACTAACGCTCGCCCGGAAGTCAATTCAAGTTCAATTCAAGTAACTAAGGTGATCCACCGGAATCACACCCTCGACCTTGACCACGACGACCATGTCATGAAGATACCCCAGGGACATCGAACATGTCATCTGCAGTAGCTCAGCTAGCCCTAGCCAATCAAGACATAGTACCACGGAACTACAATGAAGCAAATACACCCGGAGAACCACGCAGACCACACGAACCAGGAGGCGATACACGCCGAGAACACCGACGCAGGAGTATACACAGCGTCACACAAAAGGACCCTTGCAGAAGAACTAGTAGTAATGGAGAGCAGCAAGCCAAGAGCATCCGAGGAGAACGGCCGAGAACATCGGGAGTTACACCAGGATACCCGCATGAAGAAGTATCAGAAAGGTCAAGACGAGAAGAAATACGCCGAGAGTACACGACAAACATCCGACGAAGAGACCGAGCCTCAGGGGCACCAACGACAAAGCCACGAGCACCACCAGGAAAATGATTGCGAGACCAATCCGCTTGTCCTAACGTTCCTTTGCGAGCAGCCGGCGCGGCTTGCTCACCATGAGGGATGACCGGCCGATTAAACAACGCTATTTTCCGTCGCGTAGCCCAAACAGTGCCCCGTTAGTTCTGGTACGGAAGAAAGCCGGGCAGTGGCGCATGTGCGTGGACTATCGACAACTAAACTCAAAGTCCATATCAACCATATCTTGGAACGACTGAGGAACGCAAAATAAATTTCGACACTGGATCTGCGCAACGAATACTGGCAGACACCAATGGCCACGGACAGCCGACATGTACCGCATTTACGGTCCCCGGAAGAGGCTTATTTAAGTGGAAATTTATGCCTTTCGGATTGCACACCGCACACCGCGCACGTTAGATGGCGTGATCAGACCAGACCTCAGACCTAACATCATTGTCATCGGCGCCAGCCTAGAAGAACACATGGACAACTTGCGCCAAGTCTTCAAACGTTTGAGGAGAGCCAACCTACGCATCAACCAGAAAAGCGCTCATTCTTCAAGAAGAAACTAGCCTATCTCAGCCACGTGATCAGTGACCGAGGCATTCACACCGATCCGGACAAAGTAGCCGCCGTACGCAACCTGAGCCCTCTCAAAAGTTTACGGGAACTGAGGAGGCGATTTGTACCAAACTTCGCCTCGGTTGTCCAGCCCATGACGATCTTGCCGAGGAAGAACCAGCGGTGGGAACCAGAACAACAGAGTGCTTTCGATCTGCTGAAGAATTTACTGACAGGCGAACCCGTGCTGGCACGCCCAGATTCTTTGCCAAGATGGCACTTTAGACTTACGCCGGCAACTACGGACTCGGAGGAGTATGAACACAGGAAAACGACGAACGAATCATTGCCTACGTCAACTGGAATCTTGATGCCGCTGAGGTAAACTAATCGCCCACGGATAAAGAATGTCAGGCCATTGTCTGGGGAATACGGAAATTTCGATGCTACATCGAAGGCTATAGGTTCGACGTAATCACCGACCACCCGGCTCTTAAGTGGCTCGATCAAATAGAGATCCCGACCGGAAGGACTCTCAGATGGATTTTGGAACTCCAGCAATACCAATATGACGTACACCGGGGAAAATACAACGAAGTCGCCGACGATCTGTCTCGACAACCATTGGAGCACTTACAGAGACTCGCACAAGGCGAGAACCAATGCAAGTGGCTGCAGCGAAAAGAGAAGGACGTCCGTGATGATCCACAGAAATTCCCCGACTTCATCAATAAAAACGGAGAACTATATCGACACCTCGGCCATTGTAGAGATGACCAAGACTAAATACCGTGGAAAATTGGCGTAACATCCGAACATCGATACCGAATCCTGCAGGAAGTCAATGATGCACCCACAGCCGGTCATCTTGGTGTTCGGAAGACAAGATCATCAGAATCTCACAGAAGTACTACTGGCCCGGGGTGTTTCGAGATGTGCGACGAAACGTGTGCAATGCATTCCGTGCCAGAAATACAAGTCAGAGCAGCGACAATATGCCGGCAAAATGTTTACGAGACAAGTCAGCGAACCCTTTGAAGTCTTGTGTGCAAACTTCGTCGGACTGTTACGTTCAAAGAAGGGGAATACCATGCTCCTTGTTTTCTTCGACTGCTTCACCAAGTGGCTCAAGCTGGTACCCCTACGAAAGGCAACCACGGCAACTCTTATATGGGCCTTCCGCGAACGCATCATTAGTCGCTTCGGAACCCCAAGAAAAATGTTGTGCGATAACGGCAGTTAACCAGCAAAGCATTCAAGGCCTTCTTTAAGGAAACAGGATTGGAACTCCAGTTTACCGTGCAGTATTGCCCACGCGAGAATCCAACGGAGCGTGCCAATCACACCGCAAAGACGATGATCGCCCAGTGTGTGGAGAATGGGCAAAACACATGGGACAGCTTGTTACCGGAGCTGACACTCAACACAATGGATTCAGATTCGACCGAATACAGTCCGGCCTTCTTAGTTCAGTCTCGAGAACCACGTCTGCCTGGATCCTGGTACGACAGTGTGACCCCCGGAACGGCAACATTGCCCCAGAGTCCATCGGAGTGAGGGGACCGTTTAAAAGAGGTCTTCCAGATAGTGCAGAACAACCATCAAAAGGCCAGCAGACAGCAGGGGAAACATTATAACATGCGTCGTCGGGATCACTAGTCCTCGTGCGGCAGCACGTTTTATCTAAAGCCTCCGAGGGATTCACCGCGAAGCTTGTTCAAAGTTCGACGGACCATACAAAGTGGTCGCTTTTTCCTCACCTAACGCCAAATCGGCCTGCCCTGCCAGCAAACGGGGCGCCTTGCATATATTGGTGACTTAAAAGCGTTTCATTCTTCTTCCACAGGTAACCCCGATAACGAAAACAGCGAACCAGCTACGGATGGCACCGGCAACCAACTAGGGCCGTCCCAAAGAGGTCAACCAATCAACGCTAACAACGAGGCTTACTACCCCCACTCTGCGCCCTCACTAGACCTAAGACCATTGTTAGCCTTTAAGCCTTCGAAAACCTGCTAGGAGTTTTTACCGCTGCTGCCTACTAAATCTCATTTCTATGTAGCTTCTCCCACAGATTCACCTACAGAGACGTTGCCGGCAGTGAGGGAGAGCCTGGACGCGGCTCCAGGACTAATAACCATCCGACAACCACTCGAGTAAGCCGGCGTAAGCCGGAAGATCCACCCGGTCATGCCCGACGGGCAGGCGCCAGCCTGGGGGCTTCGGGCGAGCGACATCATCCTCACCGGAAAAGCCCAGTGTTCGGACACAACCCCGCCGGGCAGCGTCAGATTGCGCACACCATCTTCACGCAGAGGACGAAGAAACCCCGACCTCCTCCCGCACCAGAGACGGGCACCGTTTGTGGAAGACGTCACAGACGGGAAAGACGCTGTCAACTACTACGAGAGCAGCAAAGAGGACGACAGCGCCCCCTAGAAGGCGACCAGCACTACGTCTATACGGATGAGGAGCACTAGTAATACCAGAAAGGGTCCTGAATCTACCTGACCACCTACGAGACGATCCAGCATCGTATCGGACGGATCATTACCAACAGGCCCGGACGTTCGCCGGAAGTTGTCGTCGACGACACACGCTTCACCGTGAGGCTAAGGTCCAGCCCATTGGATACGACAATTGGCATGTCGCCAGCCACGATCAACATACTGCTGGAGCAAATCCCACCAGGCGTGGAGGATATGATTTGGGAAGCGTCGGACGACTGGAATCCCTTGGGTCTCGACAACTAGCAACCCGAGACGACCGCCCCAAACGAGAGCAGCCCAGGCCAAGGCAGCCATCCATTCCCCGGAAGTGGAAGCGGAAGTTATCCGCTTCCTGCCGGGTGGACCTGCAACACAAGCGACCACGAAATTTGGCAGGCCATCTGTGCTCGACGCCCAGCAACACAGCATTCTCGACAGCGTCTGCGGGTCAAGACCGAGGGGGGTTCCTTCCAGATAACCCTAAAAACCCAACGGGATGGGTTACATTTCTTACGTTCCCGAAAGTAGGTGGGGGATGTAACGCCCTAAAACTGAGGGCGCACAAATCTATACCTTCGTTCCGAGGATCCCCTGGAGTAGCAGTATTATATTTTTATTAATAACCACTGTACTATATTCCATATTATTATTAGTTTTGTTTTCATCGGCAGAGCCACACAACGGCAGAGCCATACAACGGCAGAGCCATACAACGGCAGAGCCATACACCGGCAGAGCAAACACACAACGGCAAAGCCATACACCGGCAGAGCCAACACACAACGGCAGAGCCATACACCGGCAGAGCCAACACGCAACGGCAGAGCAACGCACCGGCAGAGCCAACATACCGGCAGAGCCATACCGGCAGAGCCACACCGGCAGAGCCAACAGATCGGCAGAGCAGCAGGACCCAATCGCCGCAGGGCAGAACGCTGCGCAGCCGCATGACCCAGAGGGCCGAGTAAGGTGAGAGCGAGAGGGCCCATGGCCGATCGCGAGCAGCGCGCACCCCAGCCGAAGCCAACGCCGCCACGTAAGCACGCTAAAGCTTCGTGTCGGCAGAGGCGAGAACGCTGACAACGAGGGACGAGCGGCAGAGAGAGAAGCTGCTGGCAGCGACTCTTATCGGCCGCGAGGAGTTCGATTTCGACCGGCAAGCCATGCAGACGCAGTTTTAGGAGTTCGATTCCAACCGGCAAGCTAGACAGACGCGTTTTGAGGAGTTCAATTTTGACGGAGCCACATAACCACGAGGATCGCCACGCGGAGCCACAACATGGACCCGTGGGTGGCCGCCACCATGGATAGGCTGGCCCACACGTTGGCGGAGTAATTGGGTGAGCTGGGCCCCGGGCCAACCCCCGGGCCAACCCCCGCGAGGGATCACCGGTGGCGTGCGAGTTAGGGACAAAGATTAGGGTTGTTTAAGTTAGCACAAGTTGAATAAAATGTATGATCAGGAGACATAATGAAAGAAACCCACTGCGCATTACTTTGATTTCCCCGTTTCCCCTCCTCCTTCGGACCCTTATTCGGCATCGGGGCCAACGGGCGTGCACGGCTGCCGGTCGACGGGGCCGCAAACGCCAGTGCCCCGGGTGCCGTGGCTTCCCTCTCCCGACCTGGAGCCAGCCGCCGGTCGACGGGGCTGTTTTCCCCAATCGAGGGAGTATCCCAGGCTCAAGGGGGCGGCGCATGGACGACGTGACCGCCACCCAGCCCGGACACGGCTCTCCCCCTCTCCTTCCCCGGCCCCAGGGGCCACAGACGCCAAGGCCTGCCACGGCCATCCCCTTTCTCTCCCAATCAGGAGACGGCTTCCGGTCGACGGGACCGTGCTTCACGTGGGAATTTCGGGCCCGAGGGGCGGTGCATGGACGACGTGGCCGCACCCGGCTCGGATGCCCCCCGCGGTTGGTTGGGAAGCGCTGCCGGTCGACGGGGCGTTCCCTAGGCCATCTCCCTCGCGGGCAGTGATCTCGGCCAGGAGCCGGCGCCCGGACGACAGGGCTGCCCCTGCCGACCTGCTGCCACGCCCCGTGATCCTTTACGGGTCGTTCCCGCCACTCCAACCCTGCCTATGTTACCCAAATCCCGGCCAAACGGCCCCTTTTCTGCCTGTCCCCGCAAAAATAAATATTTTTCTGTGGAGGATCCTGGTCTGACTGAGTATTTATCCTGGCCCGTGATTAGCATCCTTACAACCTTGTATATAAATCCTATTAGCATATAAGTTAGCATATAAGTTTAGGTAAAACACACCGAGACAAAGAGAAACGACGAGACTGGCAGAGCCGAAGAGAAACGGAGGGCCGAAGAGAAACAGCAGAAGTCAGGACAGAGCCCAAGAACAACGACAGAGGCCGAGAGAGTCGGCCGAAGCAAAGCAGCGACGAAGTGCGACGCAGATCGACCGAGCCAGCGACTTCGACGCCCGCAGCCGAGCCCCAGAACAACGGCAGAGCATTCAAAAGCAAAGCAGCGACGAAGCGCGACGCAGATCGACCGAGCCAGCAGCAGCCGGATCAAGGGCAGAGAGAAAGAGAGAGGCCGAAGTTTGATCCAACCCGAAGCTCTCCAACGCCGAGAGCAGAGGACGCTGCCTACGCAAGGGATCGCCGGCAGAAGAAGCCAACGAAAGCTTTAGCGGACCGGGCCTTGGGAATTCGTTCGAGGACAGCCGAAACCATCAGACGCACATCGGAAACAACCAAGGAATAATACCTCGACCTCGCTGCCGGCCGCGAGCCACATGGAGTCGGAGTAAAAGGCTGGTGAGCTGGCCAAGGGCCAACCCTATTGGGTGTAGGGAAATTTGGAGTGCGTTGGGGCTAGGAGATTATAGGAAATAGTTAGGATTACCACGTAATGTAAATAAAATCTGGACTTAAACAATGGACATACTAGCGGAATATTCTTGTCTCACGACATCACTCTCTCGGCACACCCCTCTCTGGAAACCGAGGGCCACCGGTACACGGACAGCGTGGCCGACAACCCTTCGCCTTTCCCTTCCCCGAGTCGAGGGGGAAAACCGGTACTTGGCATGCGGGACCGGCCCCCCTTCCGACCCCGGCAGGTCCCATTTCGCCCGGGGCGGGGAAGAGATGCCCAACTAGCGGGATCGACTCTCCGCTCCGGAGCCCTTTCCCCGGGAACCCAGTGCGGCCGGTAAACGGACAGCGTGGCCGGCAGCCCTCATCCCGGGCCCCTCTTCCGGAAATCGGTCGGGAACCGGTACTCGGCTTGCGGAACCGGCGCCTCCCGACTCCGGCAGGTCCATTTCGCCCGGGGCGGGGCAGAGATACCCGGCTAGCGGGATCGACTCTCCGCTCCGGAGCCCTTTCCCTGGGAACTCGGCGCGGCCGGTACACGGATAGCGTGGCCGGCAGCTCTCACTCCGGGCCCCTCTTTCGGAAATCGGGCGGGAACCGGTACTCGGCTTGCGGGACCGGCCCCGCTTCGTGGTCTGAAGATTTGACCCTCGCCATTTCCCTACTTTCGCACCAAGCAAAATCCCGGCCTCCAGGCCCCGTCCTATCTCCTGCCTGTCTCAGTAAAATAAATGTTTCTGTAGAGGACTCCTGGGCCGACTGAGTAATTACCCCGGCCGAAGCATCCTTACACATTTTTATTTTGATCCTTAGATAAAATGTGAAGGACAATAATAATAAAATAATATGAAAATCTACGATAAATATGCATAAAAAACTTTTTTTAGACCCATAAAAGACACATTTTTTTATGGAAAGTTTAACGGCATATGGGAAACTCCGATTCCAAAACAGTTACGTCCACCTTCCTCAGTCCGATAAAAGTTTATTAAACAGCTGTGGCTCATCTCAAACATAAACAAACAATACCAACTTAAAGTAAAAATTCTTTGCAAATCTTATAACGGTTAGGTTGAAGCCGCATGAATGTTTATCACCAATTCTGAAAAATAATTTATTAATTGAAAACAAATAACTTTTACTAACCTTATTATGATATATAACTTTTACGGAGCTTTATTTAATCCGTTTCTGCCAACTCCGAATGGAGACCGAAAATTCTGTTGCGAGTCAGGGTATAAATGACTATTTAAATGTCTTATAATTTAAACCACATAAAGCAGAAAATTAAACATGAATAGTTCAAATTTGCCTAAAGCAAATTTTCAATTGCCCATATACCATACGATTTAAAAAGTACAAATACATAAATATATTCTTAAATACTTATAAATAATCCAACATATTCTAAAAGGGGTATTTTGATGTCGATTTGATACACTTGGTTTGTCTCCGTCTCCAGGGTCCTCAGGGTTCTCATAACTCTGGCCGCGAACTTGGATTTCACGTCCCAGGTCTCCTGGGACCTGGCCAACCGGCCAGCATGGTGGGAACCAGGTTGCCGGCCGTGACACTCGTCCCTACGGTTGCTTCTAGCTCTAAACGGTCGTGATGGAAGCGATGGCACTCAAAGAGAACATGGTGCGCGTTCTTCTCCACAACGGCGCCGCATTCTGGGCAGTTGTTATCCTCGTCGTGGCAAAAGCGCTTAAGATAGTTTCGGAAGCAGCCATGTCCCATGAGCGCCTGTGTCAGAAATTTACCTCGCGATTTGAAAATTTGCTTTTGACAAAGTCAAACTCTTTATATTTAAAAATCCGCCTCATTTGGTTTAAATTACAAGGCATTTCTTTGGTCGTGTATACCCAGTCACGCAACAGAATTTTCGGTCTTCGGTTTTGTTTCGCTTCTCCTAATTCTTTTTGCATTTGGAGTTGAATGCTGCTGCATTCAAAAGTGTATTAGATAAATTTTTGTAAAAGTTAAATATGATAATTAGGTAAGTGAAGCGCATTTGTGTTTAATTAATAAATTAATTTTCAGAATTGAGGATAAACATGGATGCGTCTTCAAACTAACCTTTTGCGTGGGGAACTCATAATATTTGCGGAGCTTTTCTTTAACTTTAAATTTGTATATATATACATATGTATATTTTTGCAAAATACTGCAATTAGCTATTTAATTCTAACATATGTATGTATGTATTTAATTTACAGATAGCATTAGTTGCTTGAAGGACCATCAGCCGGCAGAGGAGGTCCCTGATACAAGAAAATAATGCAGAATTACAACTAAGCATCGATGAAAATAAAAAAATTTATAAATAAATATACAAATAACTTATAGTTTAATCAGATTTTTAGGGGGGTATTTCCAGGTATTTTCTATAGGATTTCATTACGGATTCCTGGCGAATTCCGGCGGAATTCTGCTGCGATTCCTGGGGAGTTCCTGGCGAATCCTGGGGGAATTTGTTTCAAAATTCCGATCAATTTTCGGAATTCGGGGGAATGCCGGGAGAGTTTCGAATTTTGGGGGAACTCCGAATTCCGGGCCACAAACGCATGCTCTGAACAAATTTCTGGCAAAAATCCAGGGGAATTTCGGAGGATGTTCCTTGAAGTCCGGATTGGTACTATGACGATCTCACCCCTATGCTAACACATATGCATATAAATATCTTATATTGCTTAAGTTACAATACACACACACGGAATGAAGGCAACACACACACAGAGGGGATTTCTTTCTTCCCGAAACTTTCTCTTACTATCTCTTCCGCTTCCGCACTCTCTCTTCGTGGATCAAACGTGGGTGCCCCCACATATAACCTGCCGGTCACGCCAGCTGATTCAGCTGACAAGCAGTGTAGAGCAGCGAGCGCACTGCAGCTGTGTGGCAGCGCTGCAGCGACGCTTTACTCTACATGCGCACACAAGCGCCACCCACGGGGTAAAGCCTTGATTCGTGACAGAAGCTGCTTGCTACAAGCGTCAGTCAACGATCGCTGCGAAGTCCTTGGCAAGGAGTCGGAGTTTGGATATGCTCCGTCGAAATCGAGGTACGCAAGTGTGGCCAAACGGTGTAAAAGGTCACGGATCGAACCGACTGCCATCCCCACCGCCATGGCGGCATAACCCCCATCATAATGAAGTCGGAGGGAAGGGGAGTGAAAGCGGCGACCCCTGCGATTCGGGCAAGGGGGGGAGAGACCCGGCCAGCCCGTCAAGCGGAGCACGCTCCCAAATAAAAGTAAAGCTGCCCAAGAATAGTTTATTTCCGAGGGCGAAGAGGAGGAGGAACAGACGCTCACACGTGCCGAGAGCGTCATGGGGATAGACATGCTACTGGACAAGCTGTACAAGCAGGTGTACCAGAAGCAGGTGCGCCTTAACGGTGGATGTCGCTATACTTAGCGATCCCTACAAGGTGAGAGAGGGAGGAGCATGACCGAATGACAGCTCTGGCTCTGTGGCGATGGACAACGGCGGATGTCAAACATCCTGGCAGCCGATGAATTCGTGCTGGCAGAAGTGAGCGGCTACTGCATTCAAAGCTCCTACTTAGCCCCTAGTCTCCCGCTGGAGGCATTCAGTAGAATCCTGGACAACCTATTCTGCGATCTGCGTGGCAGGGTCAATGTCATGGTCGGAGGTGACTTTAACGCCTGGGCCCTGCAGTGGAAATCCGGCTCGACCAACACCAGGGGACGCGCGGTGCTGGAGGCGTTTGCCTCGACAGACGCCGTCGTCCTCAACGACGGGGTGAGGCATACGTTTGCCAGAGCAGGAGCAGCCTCAATCATCGTTTTGACGAATGTGAGTAACGCAATTTTCCACGACGCTAGATGGGGAGTCAGCGACGCATACACCGGGAGCGAACACGAGGCGATCCTATGCTCTGTGGGTGCGCCCAAGGGAGTCACTCGCTCGTTGCCCCGGCCCATTAAGGCGTACCGGAGACGCTGTGCACCCAGGCATTCGCAAATGTTCTGAACGTCATATCAGCCGATGCGCAGGGCGGAGCCAACGAGACCGCAAACCAGATCGCAGTAGTCCTGGAGCATGCCTGTGACCAGAGCATGCGGCAGAGAGGGGCATGTCGGAGGAACCAAAGGCCAACGTTCTGGTGGAGCGACGAGATTGCCGATCTCTGGTCCACGTGCCTTTATGCTCGGTGGCAAATGACCCGGGCACGCTGCTCCTCACGAGTTGTCGAGTGCAGTGAAACCTACAAATCGGCGAGGAAGGCTACCAAAACGGGCATAAGAAGGGCGAATAGGAACTGTTTTCTGCGGCTCTGCAACGAGGTGGAAAACGACTCCTGGGGCGGTGCCTACAGAATGGTGGTCAAAGGGCAGAAAGCAGGCAGTACGGCTCCTACGGACCCGGAAGCCCTGGACACCATAGTACAGGCGTTGCTTCTGAGAGAAGCCCCGGTGACCGCGCCATTCCGACGACGACTGTGAGGCCTCTAAAGACGAGGTCATCCAGACGGGAAGAAGTGTACGCCCCAAGAAGGCGCCTGGGCCGGACGCAGTACCAAACAGGGTGGTGGTGGTTGCGAAGAAGAGGCGAAGTGTCCGATCAAGGCGATTGAAGCATGGCTCTCGAGCGCTGGTCTGGATCTAGCGGCGCACAGGACTAAGGCGGTCCTTATTTCGAGCCGGAAAACGGTGGAACCGACTGAGATCCAGGTCGGCGAGCTATGATCCAGTCGCAGAGGACAGTAAAATACCTTGGTGTTCTCCTCGACATCCTTTAAGGAGTACCTCTAGTACGCCCAAGAGAAGGCCATTGGAACAGCAGGGTCACTCGCCCGGTTGCTACTAGATACGAAACGACCCAAACAGGCTGCTGACAACCGTTGTCGCCTCTCAAATGCTGTATGCGGCGGCAGTTTGAGCTCAGGCGGCTAACAAGAAGTCCTATATGCGGGAAGTCGAATCCACTTAGAGACTCTGTGCCATCCGAATTGCGGTACTGGTGCTAGCCGGCCTAGTCCCACTGAAGGATTTGGTCCGCGAGAAGGCGGACATTCGTATCGTGCTTCGCGGTCAGAAAGGACCCGGTAGAGCCGCGAAGGCCGAGCAGAAACGCGCGGCCAGGAGAAGAAGCTACGGGATCTGACGGGCCCAAAGGAGGACGCATAGGCTGATCTCCAACATTAAGGCCTGTTTGGAGCGGAAGCTCGGGCAGGTAGATTTTAGCTAACCCAGGTGCTAAGCGGGCATGGCTGTTTCCGCAGCAACCTGAAGAGGTTCGGTCACGGAGGACGGCTGTCCGGAGTGCGGATCCGAGATCATCAAAGATGCGGGACACGTCATCTTCGAATGTCGCTGATTCGACGAGTAGAGGGACGCGCTGAAGGCGGTAGCGGGGTCAGCGATCAGAGTTGACACCCTGGTGCCTCTGATGCTGGCGGACCCAAGGACGTGGGACGCGGTGGCGGAATTCTCAGCCAAGCTGATGAGATCCCTCAAGTCGCTGGAGAGAGTGAGGATCGAGCTGAGTGGCCTTCCATTGTGCGAAGCATTGCTTTTCGGTCGTGCCGCACAATGCGGGCTATTTGTCTGTCAATGTTGTCTATTTTTTTTTTATTGTTAAGCGGGAAATAATAACACCTACTCATAGGAATCACATCGTTAGTAGCCAGTCACTGCCGCACTAAGGATATACGAACGTTTTCTTACGCTGTGAACTCTCGTGTCCTTCTTCGCGACTCTGCTTATCCTGCAGAAAGACTGTTCCACTCAGAAAAGGACACAGTATCCTTAGTGAAAGCACAAGCCGACCGTATCCTGCGTGATCCTAGAAACCAAACCTCGAGGAGATTCTGCGAGATCCAAACCTACACATTGTCCAGACAAGGACGAAACAACAAATTAAACAAAAAAATATATAAATAAAATAATTAAATGATTAAAATAAAAAAAAAAACATAATTAAATAATAAATATTTTATATTAAATTAAATAATTTTGACAGCGAGTAAAACAATACAAATTAAAGCTTAATAAATTTTTAATAAAATAATCCGGCGCTGACACAATTTAAATAATCTTGCTGGTTAGAACTCTGCGCGATCTAGAGTTTTCGCGCAAGTCCTTCGCTCTTTCGCTTTTGCCAACTTGGGTACCCGAGGCCATCCGACAGGATATTGGATCCTTAGGCAGTCTCTTGCGGCATCGGTTTCCCTTTTTTCGCCGCGAACCATGGCATCACTTGGATTAGCTACCGCAAGAAGCAAGAGCTAGAAGTCATCGTGGACGATCAGCGTGTTTGGCTCATGACCTTGTTCCGGTTGCCGGAGAATTCCAACTAAATCCGGATCCGACTCGACGAACTGGAGGGACGGTTTGGAAACGCACCCACCGGAGACACCAAGTTGCTGTCGCCAACGGGCCTTCATCACCATCGAGGGGCGAGGATTCGTTACCACCCTGGACACCGAAGCTACTCATAGCTTCATTAGCGAGAATCTAGCCCAGGAGTTAGACAACAAGAGAAACATGCGGGACGTCAGGACCCAGGTTAAACTGGCCGACGGAACATGCCAGGAACTATCTCGGGACCTAGCAGCTCACATACACTTAGGACACAAGTGCGCACCCACTCCGGGGTATCCCATATCGCGGAGCACCGGAACATCATGCGCAACGACCGGCCTCTCAGGCAGCTATATTTTCCTCGGAACCCGGCCATGGGGGCCATAATTGATAAGCAGATAGACGAGCTTCTCCTGGACGCCCAAGCGCACCCAAAAAGGGCGACGTCCGCATGTGCGTGGACTTCCGCCAACTCAACGAGAACTCCGTTCCAGATTCCTATCCGCTCCCGAGAATCCACCAGATCTTGGAGCGCCTCCGGAACGCCAAGTTCATCTCGACGTTGGACCTCAAAAATGGGTACTGGCAAACACCCGTAGCTTCAGACAGTCGGGGGTGCACGGCAGAGGTTTGTTTCACTGGTGCGTGATGCCGTTTGGCCTGCACTCCGCCCCCCCCCCCCACGTTTCAGCGTGCTTTACACAGTTATCGGTCCAGATATGAAACCCCACGCGTTCGCATATCTGGACAACATAATCGTTATAGGATCCTCCCTGGAAGGCCAATATAAGAAGGCTTTCCAAAGACTGCGCGACGCGAACCAGCGCCTTAACAAAGGGAAATGCCACATTGGATGCCTGGGACATGTCATTAGTGAGGCCAGCATCCACACGGATCCGGACAAGGTCGTCGCGATCCGGGAACTCAAAGGGAAAGGAGCTGAAGACGCTGCTGACGAAGGCACCAACCTTAGCGTGCCCGGACCTCGGCGAGAAGTTCGTCTTGCAGACAGATGCCAGCGAATACTGTATAGGAGCCGTATTGACGCAGACCATCGAGGGGCAGGAGAGGGTAGTAGCCTACGCTAGCCGCCGGCTCAATCCGGCTGAGAAAACTACTCGGTAACGGAGAAGGAGTGCCTCGCAACTGTCTGGGAAGATGCTACAGCGAAGGTTACCGTTTTGACATCGTCACGGACCACCACTCGCTGAAGTGGCTGAACTCGATCGACAATCCTACCGGCAGGATCACCCGATGGGCTCTCAAGTTACAGTATTAGTATGACGTCCATTACAGAAAAGGGGCCCAGAACTTGGTGGCGACGCCCTTTCTCGCCAGCCACTGCCCACCGTCCCAGGTGCAAGGAGTCAGCTGCAAATGGGTAACGAAGATGCTATAGAAGGTTCGGACCGGCAATTGTACCGCCGCACCAACCGGATGCAGAGGAGTAAACGCCATGGAAGCTGTGCGTAGCGGCGGACTACCACTGGCAACTCCTCGAGGAGTGCTACGGGAGTCGAGGAGACGAGCAATCGCGTGGTAGCAGCGCTACTACTGGCCGGGTTTGTTCCGGGAAGTCCGGGATGTCCACCACTGCTTGCGCTGCCAACGTTTCAAGATGAGACACTGCCACGATCGAAGCAGGAAAACACCATGCTCCTGGTGTTTATGGATGCCTTTAGCAAGTGGGTGGAGTTGGTGGCGCTACGAAATTAGTTGGTTTTTTTGGGACGTAATTGGTAGACCTCGAGGATACAGTGGTCTGAACGGAAGGGGTTATTCTTACAGGCCTCCTTTTCTTTTTCTTTCCTTCGTACTCTTTGACAACAATATCTCTGGCCAGAAATTGGTATAACATATAGAGTCAAAGAATTCATTGGGGACATTTATTTTAATGCTAGGGGCATGAATAAGAAAACTAAAATTTGTTCACCTTAATTTTGATTTTTTCAGTTCTTTCGATGTCTAAACAGTGGAGAGCCGCGAAACGATTATTTGTTTCGTAGGTGGTACTGCTATTAGGGCTTTCGGCATGGCATACTGAACACTTGCATTGCCGACATCGGCCGGTAGGCTAGTGTTTTAATGTTGTTCAGATTATATAGTATCCCCAATAAAATAAGAATTTAATTTTAATATAGTTCTTTGGGTTTAATAAAAAAAGTATTCTACGTTTTTTTGCCTCAATTACTAATTCCTTGCAGTACCATTCATCAGCAATTCATCAACACATATGGCGGTGTTGTTGACGAAAAGTTGATAAATTTTCATACAAATACTGATTAATTTTATATGGTCATGTCCGCAGAATTCATCAACAACAAATGATCAACTTTTTATCAACATTTTAGACCAAAAATGCATCAACATTTATGCCAAAAATTCATTAACTATTCATAAACCTTTCATTAACAATTTATAAACTTTTCATCATCAACATTTAAAGAATAAAGGATTTATTACATGTAATAATTTTTATTATCATACAATAGCAAAAAGTTTAGAAATAATACTAATAATAATAATTTAAAACTATAACGGTTTTCTTTTTCTTCTGTCAATGCATTTGCCTTCTTTTCATCTTTAACTTGCAGCGCCTCCGGATGGCCCGGATGAGTCAGTATGACCAATGGCAGTTAATACAATCGAAACAAAAGTTGCCAGCTTAGCTATATTTCCGTTCCTTCGGGGGGATTCTGCCGCGTGAGGCAACGCACTTCAATCGATCCGATAATCGCCGCCGGCACGGATAAAGCCAGACGGGCGTCTGAACAGGGGTAAGTTGGCCGAGGGCCGTGATTTTTTAATGGAGTTAAATTGGAGTGTGGCATGGTCCAGCTAAGGGAGCAGCGCCAAAAAAAAAAAACAGACGTAGAAGTTAATTAAAAAATAGTGAAATAATACACAATTACAATATTACGGTTACAACTAATGTGCCTTTGCCTCTTGCCTTTTCTTTGATCTGGTCTTTCTAAAACGGGGCCGCCCGCTGCCGCAACTTTTCCCCTCTCGCTGGCTCTTTCCGAGGCTGTTGGATAGTTCCAAGCCTGAGTCGAGGCGAGACGGGAATGAGGGTCCGATGCTGGTGGATGCTTCCAGGCACGGGCTCAGGTGAGGTGGCCACCATTTCGTCACCGTTCCCTCTCTCACGCTCTTATTTTTCTATTTCACAAAAAAGGTTGATTAAAAGATGAAAAAATATATTGTTGATAAAAAGATTATGAAAAAAGGTCAAAATTAATCCGTTTTCATCAGCATAGAGCGGCGTTTGGGTTATCCCTCTCGCTCGCACTCTCCCTCGCTTAACAAAACCAACAAGAAGAGAAACCGTTGTTCTTGCTCAGTATTCTTTTGAGAAGCGCGTGTCTTTTTTCGCGCTTATCAATTGCGTTTACTAAGTAAAAAGGCTAGAAGCAGAATCAAATTTTAAAGGAATCAAGTTTTAATTGAAATAATTTTTTACCAGTGCAAAATAACAAAAACTAAATTAAAGTAAATAAAACTTTATTAAAAGTGGCGGAAAAAGAAATAAAGCTAAGCTGGCAACTTTTGTTTCGATTGTATTAACTGCCATTGGTCATACTGACTCATACGGGCCATCCGGAGGCGCTGCAAGTTAAAGATGAAAAGAAGGCAAATGCATTGACAGAAGAAAAAGAAAA